>PITA01031041.1:0-15752 GCA_004023965.1 Spilogale gracilis
AATTTTTTTTTTTTTTTTAAAGATTTTATTTATTTGACAGCGAGAAACACAGCGAGAGAGGGAACACAAGCAGGGGGAGGCAGAGAGGGAGAAGCAGGCCTCCCGCAGAGCAGGGAGCCCGATGTGGGACTCGATCCCGGGTCTCCGGGATCATGACCTGAGCCGAAGGCAGTCGCTTAACCAACTGAGCCACCCAGGCATCCCAGGATTCACTTTTTGAAATAGTTCCATAATTCTCTTCTAGTCTTCTCTCTCTTTAGTAGGGTAGCTCATGGTAATCTCTGTGATGATCTCTGACCCATTTATCCTCATCTTGCTGCCTATTTTAAGATTTTCAACCTCTTAGAACCTCTGTTTTTCTACTGAAGAGGATGTGCACTGGTCACCGCTGGGACACAAACGAGAGTTGCTTCTTCTTTTTGAATAGTATTGAGAGCTCTAGTGTCTCAACTGCTCTTGTCTCTTAGGTGACTCGGGATGTTTAAGAGAACCATAGAATTTTAAAGCTGAACAGAACCTGAGAAATAACTTAGCTTATGCATTTTGAGAGGCAAAGCACACAAAAGCCCACCAGTGGAAGCCACTACTAAAATCAAGGACTTTGTGAGTGTCGCTGTATACAAAAATAGCGTTTGAGGCTGTCTGGCATCTCCACTGGAGGTTAAAAAGCCAAAGATTTCTTTCTATTAAACCAACAATAAATGTTGCTTAATTTTGGTGTTCCAGCAACAGGTTCGATGAATTAAATGCATAAAATGTCAAGATTTTTTATAAAATAATGCAGAATGGGATTTTTGTGTGAGCTGGGTATTTTATTTACGGTTAGGTATTTTTCAGTGACAGATACGCAGTGTCCTACCTGTACTTACAGTTACGGTATTCTGTCAGTGTGTGTCTTAGTATACAAAGAAATGAGCCGGAACATCAGGGTTCCCCTCCCCAGGTACTTGTTTTTCCTAATTAGCAACTTATGCGGGACTATTCCTTTGACTGGCTTCTTTAAGTAACTGAATATGTATTTGTGAGACCTTTAATAAAAGTCATTGGCCTCACAGTCATTTACAATCTGTGATGAGAGAAAATTGTGCTTGATATGAAAGGCCATGACATTTGGTACCAAATGTAGCTTTTTAACATATTATAGTACAGCTAGTTTTACCTGTTTCTGAAAAATAGCTTTAAATAAAAGAAGTAAAACTCATCGACATCAAAGGTACAGCTGACAGTTTGTAGAAAGTTTCACTTTGTTAAATTCTAATCATGTTTATTCCAAAATCCACATTAAAATACCCTATGAGAAAGTGATTATATTTTTTAAGTCAATAAATGCTAGTTTCCAAAATAAAAATGCATGGAACTTGGGGTATTTATAGATTGATGTTTTTTCCTAGCTGAGGAACTGGATAAGTGGTGGTCTTGATGCCTCCTTTTTAAAAGTAACAGCCTTCCCCTGCACTGCCAGTGATGGCCACGTGGTGGCGCATCACACTAACGCACGGGGCGTTTCATTCGTCTTCGGGACTCTAACACTAAGGCCAACATCTTTGAATGTTACAGCAGTCATGTGTTTTATTGTCATGCTATTTCTTACTAATAGTTTTAGAAAATAAGATCACATTATAGAGTTCAACCATCAAAAAGTAATTAACAACCTGGAATTGAAGGCACTAGTATTCTCCACATTGTGGAAATTACATATTAAATGTGTTTATTTTAATGAGCAGTCAGTTATAGAGAACAGTTTTATGTAGTTAGAAAAGCTAAGAAAAATGGGAAACACAAGGAGATTTAAAGTTGGTCTTAATGAAGATATGTGTATATATATATATAGAGAGAGAGAGAGTTGCCATTGTTCTATTTTCAGAAATGTTTACAAACTTAATGGCTAAATTTTAATATTTAGAGTTCTACTTGAATATTTATTACTGAATTATTATTGAATTTTATCAACTTCTCTTTGAAAATGTGTATTTTTTTGCGTTTAAGAGAATAATTATATCCTCAGTGTAAAAAGGACCAAATCCTTTGTATTATGAAGACTTGGCTGACTTTGGTTTTCATCTCCCATTAGTTTTTGACATTGCTTCCCAAATCCAAATGTTATACCTGCTTCTGAGTCTATGCATGGGTTGGACGATAGTCAGAATGAAGAAGTCTCAAAGCAGACCCCTCCAGTGGGATTCAACTCCTGCATCCACTGGCATTGCGGTATTCATCGTCATAACACAGGTGAGTAGCGATCCTGTGTTGGTACTTTGAATACACAGAAATGCAACGGAAACATACCTCATTTCAAAAGTGAAACTTGGGACCCGTGAGGAATTTGTCATTTCAAAGCATGAATTTTTTTTTTTTTAAGATTTTATTTATTTATTTGACAGAGAGAAACACAGCCAGAGAGGGAACACAAGCAAGGGGAGTGAGAGAGGGAGAAGCAGGCTTCCCACTGAGGAGGGAGCCTGATGCAGGGCTCGATCCCGGGTCTCCGGGAGCATGACCTGAGCCGAAGGCAGTCGCTTAACCAGCTGAGCCACCCAGGTGCCCCATCAAAGCATGAATTTAAAGAGTGGTAGATCAAATAACTCATAATCTTCTGAGTGCTGGTATATGTAGATTGCAGAATTTAGTTATAATTTACTTGAATTTGAGCTTTGAATCAGCTTATTTTAAATGTGCAGAATGCTTAATATTAGAATAGATTCTCTTTTCCTAATTAATAGCTTTCTTTCATATTTTCTAACACATAGTAAGAACTCAACATTTTAAATGAGTGGATCGGTGAATTTGAGATTCATCCATGGGCAAGGATTTTTAGGTACAGTTCTGTTACTTTATACATGGAAGAATTCAAATGAAATTGGAGATTAATGAAAAAGCAGAATATGGAAGGAGAAAGAATGGAATTTAGTTTTTGAAAAAAATCCAGAATCGAATTTAGTCTTTTAGGAAATTTAGTCCTCTTAGCCCTTTTCTTGTTTGTTTCCCTCTATTGTAGAATCTCCATGTGCCTGTGTGCAATGGATTTTATAAAAATTATTAAGGAAAATATAACCAAAAATTTACACTGAGTTTGTGACCATCATTAGCCATAGATGAAAATGAAATCTACACCTGGGCTCTACAAAGGACATTATAATCTAAGTTTTGTACATTAAATAAAGTGAAAAATCCATTAAGGATAAGTCCTGTGCTTTGTTCATCTTTATAATCATAGTATGTATTAAATACAGTAGGTGCTAAATGAAATAGGTGTATCCAATTTCATGGTTGAGTCAGAGAGAGACCATATCACAGGTGATGATATTTAGATAGGAAATAATGTCTTTCTAAGGCCCTGAATTAGAAGTGATAAAATAAGGGCAAGATTCTACCAATTTACTGTTTTAGGTCTAGGGCTTATGGAGAGTAGTGTTAATGTCCGGCTAAATTCTCATTTCTCAGTAAAGAGCTTTTTTAACAATTGAATTTTTATTTCATCTTAATTTTAATCCGTTATCGTAGACAAATAGGAATTGAGAACTGAGATTGTGACACCACTCTAGAGTTTATGTAAATACCTGGGAAGAATACATGAGACACGGCCCTGGTCTTCAGCAACCACCCAGGCGAGGTCCACGCAACCACATAAATGCATACGTATTTTCCACGGTCACATGTTAGTATACATGTCCGAAAATGTAGAGTTTGAGTATATAAAAATGTGAATCATGGGAAACAATAGGGTTTTTGTTGGCTTTATAATTAACAAATAGAAACTGTACATATTAAGATATACAGCTTGATGTTTTGATATATGTATACATTGTGAAATGATCACCAAAATCAGACTAGTTAACATATCTATCACCTCACAGAGATACCAGGAGATAGTAGTTGTACAATAGAATTCTTCATTGCAGAAGTTAAGTTTAGAAATAGAGGTTATGAAATCGTATGGATGCAGTAATTTGGGGGAGTGAAGAAGTAACACTTGAGTAACGGAGGGCAAGTATTCAGCCTAAGAAGGAAGGGCGTGTGTGCAGCATGACGGAGGAGTTCAGCTGTCACGCGGGTGGGAGGACTAAGACTAGGCCAGATGATTTGAGAGTGAGAAGAGGAGGCGGTTGCTGACAGACCCCTTCCTAAGAATTGGATTTAATGACTGAGTTTTGATCTGAATTCTTTGGAAGCTACTGAAGACCATTCTGAGGGCTGAGTTGGCAAATGAAAACATAAGGCTACTGACATGTGTGATGGCAAAAACATTATAGTAATTTGTGATGGGCATTTGGAAAAGATGGATGAGAAGTGTTTCTACTAAATAGCAATAAATACAACAGCTAATGAGGAATTTCTGAGCTTTTTACTATAATGGTAGTAATATGGGGGGGAGTCAACGAATGAAAGGATGAATAACCACTGGTTGTTCATGAGTAACCTGGGTGCATATAGTTAATATTAAAGATATACTCTCCTTTAGGGAGCCTGGGTGCTCAGTCAGTTAAGGTCATGATCTCAAGGTCCTGGGTTTGAGCCCCCCATTGGGCTCCATACGGGGTGCGGAAGTGCTTAGGGTGTCTCTCCCTCTCCCTCTGCCCCTCCCCACTGCTTGTGCATATGCAATTCCTCATTCTCTCTCTCTCTCCCTTTCTCTACACCCCCCCCCCCCGCCCTTTACCCTTAGGAGTGACATCTGAAATCAGGAATTCTGACTTGTTCACTTCTGGATTACAGAAGATACTGAGATATTTCAAAGTTATCCTGAGATAATGGGCTTGAATTCAGGGCAGTTTGATTCCTAATTGACAGAAGAGAGATTTAGAAGAAAGTTTAGGTTTATTCTCTTAATATTTTCAACTTATTCTTATCCTTAGAGATGTCTTACTTGAATCGTTGTTGCAATTGCATTTTTTGTCTTTTGTATGTGGTCTTTGATAATAATCCCTTTTCTCTAGCTTAGGGTATTAGGGAGGAAAAGTCTGTGTCTGATGCCTGTCCTTTATTAGTTAGCAGCCATTCTAGACTGGTAAATCTTAGAACCTCTTGGGAATGTTTATATACTCTTTAAGGGCTGCTTGAAAAAAGTGACAAAGTCCATATGAGTAGACAGGATTTTTTCCCTCTAAATGTAATGTTGTATTTTGCAGAGTATTTTGCTACTTTGGGAACAGTTTGAAGATACCAGTCCTCACAGCCACCATTCACATCACAACTTAGCAGGGATCTTGCTAATCATTCTAAGGATTTGCCTAGCATTGTCACTAGGCTGTGGACTCTACCAGATCATCACAGTGGAGAGAAGCACGCTGAAAAGGGAGTTTTACATCACGTTTGCCAAAGTATGGGTTTGGGTAGAAAATGGCTTCTTCTGATTTTCGTCTTTGTTCTGCTGGTTTGGGAAGGTTAAGCAACCCCGGGCTAATGTTGCTTAAGCGCTTCTGATGTGCCAGAGCACTAACATATGCCCTTATTGTGCTTTAACTCATTTAATCTTTACAGCCTATGAGATGTAGACATTATTATTCCGTTTTACAGAACCTGTGAAATAGTAGTTTCCATGTAATCTTTGGTAAGTCAGTTTTACCTGGCTCATAATTTCTTTATCAGTAGGAATTTGACATTTTTTCTATAGTGTCAGTTTTTAAAAACTTAAATTAGAAAACAGTTTACATTTCTCAAAAAACACGTATTAATGATGAACTGTCAGCATCAGAGTTAGGCAATGTTTTCTATCCATGAGGAGCTCTCTGCAGCATAAGCAGATGAAGCAGGAGGCTGAGGACATGCTGGGTTTCAGCCCTTTCACTACCTCCATGTGAAGTCACACTGACTTTGTTCCGCCTTTCTATGTCCTTGTACAGGGGGCATCTAAACGCAAATTTGATTTGTTTTTCTCTACCCATTTAATAAAAGAAAAGATGAGAGAAGTCAGGGCAGTAACACTGCAGGAGCCTACCTCCCTAGAAGGTTCTAGTTTTCTGTCAGATTGAGGGAATCCATATACCTTCATCCTGGCACCTCAGAACAGTTCATTCAGATAAGCTGTGCATCTGCTTCCTCACCCCCCCACCCCCGTCTGCTTCCCCCCCCAACCCCACCCTCCACCCAAATGCCCAGTGCTCCGCCTTGGCGGCTGTGGAAGGCGGGCCATGTTCCGTATTCCCGCCAGAGCTGTAAAGCTGCTCCTGCGGCCTCAGGAACCCACTTCAGCTTTCTGAGTGCCAAACAGGCAAGAAAATGCCATTTTCTTTTTGAATTTTTCACAGGGACAGGACTGCTTTTTGTTGGAAAAACAATATATATTTAAGATGTTTTAAAACTAAATTTCCTTTTCTGAACTTTTTCTTGAAATTTAAAAAATGTTTTCTATATATGCTAATTTAACTTTTTAAATGGGTTCAAACATCTGAAAGTATTTAAAGAGAAGGAAAAGTATTTTTTACCTCTCTCCCATCTACTCAGTTATTATCTCCTTATATAATCACTGCTGTTAATTTCTAATTCACCTTCCTATAGAATTTTAAATATTACTGTGTATTTCCTCCCACATTTCCACAAACAGTAGCACACTAAACACGTTTTTTTTTTTTACATCTTGTTTTTTCCCATATCTTCAATGTACTGAGCATCTCAACAGCTACTATTTATTAACTTATACTTTTACTTCAAATTTAATTTTGGAAAAGAAAATACATGGCCGTTCTTGGAAAAATACAAAGGAGATGCTTGAGGACATTAAAAAAGTTAAAAAGTTTTCCATTCATACTTGCCCTATTCCACTCTTACGTGCTAACCCACAAATGGGCCATCAATACTAGTGTTTTGGATATTCTTACAGAATTTCTTTGTGTATCTCCACATGCAAATGCAAACATACATTCTTATTTTTTTTTTCTTTTTCTAGGAAGGTGACACATTTGTACCTTGCTTTTCTCAATTTTTGGTGTCCTTGTATATTCATGTTGAAGTATGTAATGTAATATATGCAATGTGGTATAGTAAAATGTGTATATATAAGAGACTTACAAATACAAAATTTTAAATCCGCATTTGATTAAAAATATTATCATAGCAATAGCAAATGTATTTTTACATTTTATTAGATAGAGCTTCTAAAAACCAATTGAGGTTAATCAGGACCTCCTAAATCTCCTAAATAGGTTTGTAATGTTTTTTATCTGGCACATTCTGGAAATAAACACACAGCTGTGCTCATTCGACTTTTTTGTCATTTGTTCCAGGGCTGTATCTTGTGGTTTTTATGCCATCCAGGTCTCGCATGTATTTCTGTCATTTTCAGTGACTACCAAAGAGATAAGGTAAGTAAGATACATGATCCACGGTAGTTTTTTTGTTGTATTTATTGAGAAATTATTCAAGTAGAAAAGCCCTATTTATCCACTTAACCAGGTTTTTTGAGTTCATTAAAACAAAACTTTGAAACAAAATAATTGAACTGGTGAATATATAAATAAGAACGTTAAAATATAAAAGAAAAACGTTTAGTTTTAGTTAATTAAAAAGATGAAAATCGCTTTTATTATTTCAGCCTATTTTGGAATACTGTTTTGTAAATTAGACAGTTCATAATCCATCTTTGTTAAGAACAATTGATTAAAATTCTTTACAACACAGTGGTTAAAAATTAGATAGATTTGTGAAAAACCAGTCTAGTTGCCTCAGCAGACCGCAGCCCCAAGTGCCACACTCAGGGGTGCCACCCTTGATTACGCGGCAGCCCGCATAGGTCAGCGGCCCTGTCATTCTCGTGCTCTGCCAGCCGCCTCTCACAGGCAGTGCGGTGGGGGCTCGAACACACGGATGATCTTGGGCCTGAGGTGTGCACAACGGGTCAATAAAGAGGTGGTCTACAAAAGTAAAGAAGCGACTTGAGAATTTTGGAGAGGGCTCTTCGAATACTCTTCAGGATTCAGGTGGGGCACACTCCACCCCTCTGGCCAGATTAGCCTGGAACCTGATTATTCTCACTTTCCGGAGCGTGTGCACCCTGAGGAGAGAATGCTCTATCTAGCAAACTGAACGTGTCTTATTTTGGAGTCTGTAAACTAACTGTTCAATAAATTTTGCCCTTGAGCGATTACAGTTCTGAACGTTAGGCGTATTTTCCTATTGAAAATTTCTTTGATGAAACATAGCCATGTTAAAGATAGAGGATAGAGCAGGATATGTGTATGTATGTTCTGTATGTAAGTGGGAAGTCTATAGGTTCATGATAAATGGAATAGGACTTGTCAGTTTTTGCATGCAGTCAAAGCGTTCCCTTTCTTTTCTTTTCAGGTTATTACAATAGGTGTTATCCTTTGCCAGTCTGTTTCCATGGTTATTCTCTACCGACTCTTTCTGTCCCACAGTCTTTACTGGGAAGTTTCTTCACTTTCTTCGGTAACACTACCACTGACCATATCATCTGGACACAAAAGTCGGCCTCACTTCTGATACTTGATTTTCTTTAAAGGAAAAGTGAATTGATTTCAGAGTGCAATAAGGATCCAAATACAGTGACTTTTTGTTTTCATACATTTGGTATGAAAAACTGAACAAAGAAGGCAGAGCATGTTATTTATACAACTGCATTTAAGCAGTATCAAACTGAAAAAAGGTAATAAATGTTTTGAAATATGCTTAATAAACTTTGAAGAAAGCGTGTTGTCATAAGGTGACTTATGCAGTTTCTCTGGAAATTAAGATGAAAAAGAATTACATGATATTTTGGTAAGAAATTCACCACTTGCAATGCCTCATCTTATATCTATAGTTAACTCAGGTTTGATAGTCTGATAAAAAGTAATCAGTTAAATGATTACTTGCTTATATGTATCTAAACTAACTCCAGTTACAAAATCAGTGTAATGCATTGATTAAAAACTGCTTCTTTTTATGCTTTAAGGAAAATGCATTTCATATTGGAGTTTAAAGGAATTAAAAATAAAATTCAGAATGTGAATATAAAATATATTTGTAGCTAAATGAGTAAGTTTTTCTTTATTTGTGTGTAGGGTTCTTCTCCATCTTCTATCACTTTTGGTTGTAGTTCAGGTTATGGCTTGATCAGCAAAGGGTTTTTGACATACAGCTTCTGAAAAATAAAGCTTAGATCCATTATTGTCAGTTGTTCCTTATAAAGAGTTTTAAAATCTGAGCACTTAGGTGAAGGCACAAGCAGGGTTACATGTTTAAAAAGAAAGAAGAAAAACATACTATGTGATATGGTACTAAAATTTTAATCCTGATATAATTCATTTCTCTTACATTGAATCCCCAATCATAATTAAGCCGTATACACAGCTTAAATTAACAGAAGCATTTCACATAAATGTTGGTTTCAGTCATCAACTACCCATGAATTCCTGCCCAAGGATACTTAATCAGGATTAAATTTTCTATGAATAATTGAAAAACAAAATACTCACTGGATTTGTTATAATCCGTGTTGGCACTGGATTCTAAGTAGTTGCCATCTTGAATCCTTTGTAATAAAGCCATATTTTTTTGTGTATGTGATGCCCCAATATTGAGTATGCTACTGACAAAGTACTCTATCAAGTGCCTGTTTAAAGAATTGCTAAATGGTTGTCAGTACCTGCTGTAGCCAATGAGTATTCCCTTCAGTAGTCACTGATTGGAAATTGTTCTCTTTCTGTGTGTCATGCTGTTCAGGCCTTTCCATTTTTGCATCTGGCTTTTTTAAAATATTTTTTATCGACTTCTAAAGGTATTACATTTTTAAGCAAGAAATGGTGCAGTGATCTGGTAATTGAAGGTTTTAATTAAATAGTTAAAATAGCACAATGTAACATTAAAGTAAGTATGGCCTCATCTTTGTTCTTACCTTACCCCCAGTCTCACGGGAAATGAACAATATTCTGTTTCATTTTAAAGGCAAAATATATATGTTATATATATATATGTTCAGCAGACTGACAGAGTGACAGAGGTCAGCCTGCTCATGAAATCATCCTTCTAACGGGTCTTTGTAAACTATTTAATAAATGACAGCTGCAGGTTACCCCTAGGAAGTCTGAGGTATATTTTAGGTTTACATGATCTACTGTGTGATCATACCCTTCCTTTCCTTTTACCACATCTCACTCATAATCCCAGGTACTGCCTCTTGTGTTCATCTGAGGTGCAGTGAATTAAGCAGAACAAAAAAGGGGAAACCTTTTCATAAATGTTGTGAACTTGGCACCAGTAGGATTAGGGAACAATTTTTCTGTTACCTTACACAAGGAACATAGAAACTGTAATCCAAATATAGGAAATGTGTTACTGTGCTTGCATATATGAAACCCTTAAGAGGTCTTTTTTTGTTGTTTTTTTATTACTTTATTTTTTAATTTATGGTTGAATTTGTTGATAATTTATTTTGTTATTCAAGAGCCATTGTTAAATGAAGAAAAACAGTTGTTAATAATCAACATATAACATATAAAACATTGTCAATAAATTTAGTAATCAGAGCTGAAAATTTATAGTCTGGAAGTCATGGCACAGTGTCCACTCTTGCTGAATGTTTACATGGAGCTCTCGGCATAGGAGCGTGAAGGGTAAGCATATACTGCAAATTCTCATTAAAGATCAAAACTTTCCTACTTTTCATTCTGTCAGATCATGCTTTTTTAAAAACTATTTTTATATTTTTTCTTAAAGAAGATGAATGGTTATGTCCAGAGCTCTTTTTTTCTTTTTTTCAGAAGCATTTTGTTTCTTCTCCTAGGAAGGTATAGAAGATACTTAACCTATATTGACACATGTACCAGTATTAGCTCCGACTTAGCTGAATATCTGGTGGGCTCCAGGCACTTCCTCTTGTCACTGAGCCCTGCTGGACTAGCAGAGTTCCCCTTCACCTGAGTATAAAAAGAAATGATTTCTCCAAGGCACCAGGCTTCTCTTTCACTTTTCTACTTTTTACCCTCGTGACTTAATGAGCACCTGTCAGGTGTCAGTGTTTTTAGTGGAAAGGCATGGCCATCTGGAGTTAATTTTAGCTGTTGATTTTAACGTTAAACCCGAACTGTACTGAAGTCAGAAATAGGCTTGCGTAGCTATCCGTAAGTGTGCACCTCAGCACATTTCAGTATTTGAACCTTGGCTTGCAGCTAGAGGGAAAGAGAATCTAGGCAGAAGAGCTTGTTTTAGGAAGGTTTTATGTGGTCACGACTTGTAAGCCATGTCTGGTGAAACAACAAGATCTGTAGGTCTAAGGCCAACTGTAATGGAGAGACTGGAACATCTGTAGTAACATGAACAGTGGCCCTTCAGCCTGCTTCCCTTAGGAGGCTGTGCCTATTCTCTGGAAATTCTTAGGGAATCTGGAATTATTTGTATAACATTCTCTTTAAATAGCTTCAGTGGTGTCAAAGCTGTGAGATTTTCTGTTTGTGTTTGAGAAGTAATGCAGTAATCAATCCATTTGAGACTAGATCTAAGAGGTAATACTGGTTTTTATACCAACCTGAATTCGAGAATTGAGACAAATAACAAGATTGGTTTCCTGTGAAATCTGAAGACTACTGTGGAAGCACAGTAGCCTGAGCTCCTCGCAGTGGTTCTCCAAGGAATATTGCTGCTGCCACCTTTGGACAGCCTACTCTCCCCCACCCCCCCCCACAACCCCTAGGGCATCATGCGTCTTGTCCTCTGGGAGTGTCATTCACATAGGACACCAGGAGATGGAGGAGTCCTGGAAAGGAGCGGCCCTGCCCCCGGAAGTCCATTCCCTGCAAAGGGAAGGGAAATTAGTCAGATAATGGAATTTTCTATGCTAATCTTATGTCTCCTGTTAAGTTTGCAATTATTTTAAAATAAAGTTTAAAAGAAATATGTCAGATCAAACTGGCTTGTTAAAAACTCTCCATTTGCTTCCCATTGCACTTAGAAAGAAGTGAGCCATGCTCATTACCATGTTCTACAAGGCTCCACGTGATCTGGTCCCTGCCTCTGTCTCTGATCTCATTTCATAACTCTCCCTCTCACCATACTCCAGCCTCATCATTAAAAAATACCTCACTTATATCGCTGCCTCAGGGCTTTGTGGTAGCTCTTTCTTCTTCCTGGAATACTCTCTTCTAAATCTTGGCGTGGTTGTGTGGCTGAACCTCCAGGTTCTCGGCTCAAATAGCTTTCGGAGACCTCTGACCATGTCTAGTGGCTTTTCATAGTGCCACTGTGGCTAAGCTAGAGAGACGTTCCTCTTAATTCTCCTTGCATGATTTCAGGGTAGTGTGGGTCACAAGAGGTGTGTGTTATGAGATTCAGAAAGCCAAAGTCAAGTGGCCAGATCCAGCTTCTTTTTGTAATTGAAAGGTCCGAGCAGACCATGCATCGTTGCAGCTCACCCACATCATCGCTTATCTGCTGGCTTATCTTTTTGGTCTGTGGGCCAACAACCAGGCACACAGGAACGGCAGCTCCTACTGGATCACTTCCTTTATTTTCTCCTCGGCCAGGTGTGTGTTTCACTCTGTGGCAAAGGGTGCCAGGTTGTGCAGCACAGCCCCGTCATTGAGTTGGAGGCTTGGAGGCAATGGGAGACTGGCATGAATCCCCATGGGTTCTACTCATCCTGGCAAGTCCCAGTCTGTTTTCGCTAACCCCACTTCACACCCAGCTTCCCTTCCCACCTGCCTGACACAAAAGAACAGCCTCCTGTAGTCCTTTATTTTATATATTATTTTACAAATTAAAATGGCATGCGTGCGCACACACTGTGTGTGTGTGTGTGTGTGTGTGTGTGTGTGTGTGTGTGTGTGTGATATCCTAGTGGTTCTTCTCTGGTCAGTGCTAATCGGTATCCTGCCTATGCCGCTACCCTGTCCTGACTCTATCCCATGTCCTGTGTTCTTGTTACAGTCCTCAGTTGATCTCTGCCTGCTGCCTCCCTCCCCAGTTAGAATGTAAATTCTGAGGGAGTTTGGTTGTTGTCTGTATTGTTTATTGCTGTATCCCTAGGACCTCGAACATTCCCTGGTGCACACTAGATGTGCAAAAATATTTTTTTTATAATTTTTTTTAAAAATATTTTATTTATTTATTTCACAGAGAGAAATACAGTGAGAGAGGGAACACAAACAGAGGGACTGAGAGAGGGAGAAGCATGTGGGGCTCGATCCCGGGTCTCCAGGATCATGACCTGAGCCGAAAGCAGTCGCTTAACCAACTGGGCCACCCAGGCGCCCCGCAAAAATATTTGTTGAATTAACAAATGAAAGCAGTTTTGAAAAAGACATACTTAACAATATAGCATCAATTAAATCATAGGACCTCCCATAATACTTAAAATAATGCTGTGTCCTTTATTCAGTTACATAGAACCAAGAATGTGTAATAAAGATCTTGAGTGGTCAAGTAGTTGTTATGAAATTTAATCTCTAAAATTCCCCAATTATGAGAGGCTTCCTTAAGCTGTCAAAGAGGAAGTTTTCCTCTATATAGTATCAGCAGGGTGGGCCTTGTTTTTTAGCCCACAACAACTAAAACACCAATTTAAAGGAAGTTTGAGTCAACCAGAGGAACAAGGTTGATGGTAGTAAAAAGTATCTGGGAGAAGTCAAAAAAATTAAAAATGACACTCATATCATAGGAGCCTGGGGTCATTTAGTGTTGGATGAAAACAGCTCTGGTGGCGCCTGGGTGGCTCGGTTAAGCGACTGCCTTTGGCTCAGGTCATGGTCCCAGAGACCCAGGATTGAGTCTCACATCGGCTCCCTGCTTGGCAGGAAGCCTGTTTCTCTCTCTCTGTCACTCCCCTTGCTTGTGTTCCCTCTCTGGCTGTGTTTGTCTCTGTCAAATAAAATATTTTAAAAAACAAAAAAGAAAAGAAGAGAAAAAAGAAAACAGCTCTGTGTGCCAAGTAGACTCTTAGACTCTCAGAGCTTTATTGTTCAATATGACTTACGACAATGGCTCTTAGTGATCAAAGATTAAATTATACATTAGATTCACTATCCTCAGAGAAATGTGCAAATACATTGTAATGTTTTATTCTTAAACAGGTAATGTATGCAGGTCGTGCAAAAATCAGAAGGTTGAATAGGGTAAAAAATTAAGTTCTTTCCGCCATTTATTTCCCTTCCTTGCATCCAACCTCTGCTATCAGTTTCTTGTTTATTCTTCTGGATGGCCTCCTGTGTATATAAACACACACATATAAATGCAACACATTATAGTATACCATACACAGTGTTCTGCACATTCAGTAGTTTATTCTGTTTCCCTATCTACAGAATTGCTCCCTTTTTTCCTTTGGTTGCATAGAATCCAATTAAATGGGTGTTATTTTAATTTTTTTTAAAGATTTTATTTGTTTATTTGACAGAAACGCAGCGAGAGAGGGAACACAAGCAAGGGGAGTGAGAGAAGGAGAAGCAGGCTTCCCGCTGAGCAGGGAGCCCGATGTGGGGCTTGATCCTGGGTCTCCGGGATCATGACCTGAGCCAAAGGCGGTCGCTTAACCAACTGAGCCACCCAGGCGCCCCTATTTTAATTTTTTTTTTTTTTCCTATTTTAATTTTTAAATCAGTTCCCTGTCACTGGACAGTGTTGGTTTCCACTCTTTTGCTATTATAGTAGCTTCTAAACATTTGGAATAAAATAAAATGAATAAAAAATTTGCCTGCCCTCTTCCCCTCTTCCCAGCAGCACAGCCCACCCCCATCTTCCCAGGAGTAAATTCTGCCTGAGTTCCAGAAGTGTCTGCTATTCATGGTGGAACCTGGCAGTTTATGCTAATGAGATGACTCAGGATGGAGACTGACCACACCAGAAAGACCAACCCTGTGATTAGAGTGTTGGAGCTTTGAGTCACAGTGATAGCAGCCTGACCTCGAAGGAGGGAAGAGGGACTCGAGATTAAGTTCAGCCTTGTGACCAATGATTCAGTTGGTCTTTTATATATTCAAAGTATTGGTCCACCTGGAATTTGTTTTGCTATAAAAATACGAACTAGGTATCCAACTTAGTTTTTTTCAGATGGTTGCCCACCTTTACAATGTCATCGATTGTGTATTCTACCTTTTCCTTATTGATTTGTTGCTAATCTATTTCTGGACTTAAGGCTGTTCCAGTGAACTGTTTGACTCATGATCTAGAGCCACACTGTTTCAATTATTGTAGCTTTAAAATATGCTGTACTGTCTGGTAGGGAGAGTTACCTGTTAGTGTTCTTGCTCTTTTATAATTTTTATGATTATAGCTACTGGTCTTTTATATGAACTTTAGAATCAACTTTTTTTCAAAAGAAATATCTTGTTTACTATTTTTAGTTTGGTGAATTAAATTTCTATATCAGTTTAGGGAGATTTGACTTCCTTAACATGTTGGATATTAATCCCACAGATGGTTGCTCATCTTTTTGTCTCCTTAGCAAAGCATTTCACTAACTGTGAATCTGTGGTTGCCCTCAGTGATCTAATTAACTGATATGAAATACCCTTTCTGTTTAATATGAACATGTGTTTGTCAATCACTTTTTTTTTTAAGATTTTATTTATTTGACAGAGAAACACAGCGAGAGAGGGAACACAAGCAGGGGGAGTGAGAGAGGGAGAAGCAGGCTTCCCGCCGAGCAGGGAGCCCGATGTGGGACTCGATCCCGGGTCTCCGGGATCATGACCTGAGCCGAAGGCAGACGCTTAACCAACTGAGCCACCCAGGCGCCCTGTCAATCACTTTTTAAGGACTTCTTTATATAGGGGCACCTCGGTGGCTCAGTTGGTTAAGCGACTGCCTTCAGCTCAGGTCATGATCCC
>PITA01031042.1:0-15750 GCA_004023965.1 Spilogale gracilis
GAGGGAAGGAGGGAGGGAGGAAGGAAGGAAGGAAGGAAGGAAGGAAGGAAGGAAGGAAGGAAGGAAGAGAAAGAAAGAAGGAAAGAAAGAATCCACTTAAAATAACAATAAAATACTTAGGAGTAAATTTAAGGAGGCAAAAATTCTCTACTATGAAACCTACAAGACATTGATGGAAGAAATTAAAGAAGACATACATAAGTGGAAAGATACCCCATATTCAAGGATTGGAAGAATTAATATTGCTAAAATGTCAATACTATCAAAAGTCATCTATAAATTCAATGCAAACCTTATCAAGATTCCAATGGCATTTTTTTTACCAGAATAAAGAAAAAGCCCTCCTAAAACATAGATAGAACCACAAAAGACCCCAAATAGTCACAGAAATCCTGAGAAAGAGGAACAAAGCAAGAGATAGCACACTTTCTAATTTCAAGCTATACTAGAAAGGTATAGTCATCAAAACAATGTGGTAGTAGCATAAAGAGAACAATAGACCAATGGAACAGAATCAAATGGCCAAAAATAAACCCAAGCATATGTATGTAACTCAACTAATATTTGACAAGGGAGCCAAGAATAATCAATGAGAAAAGACAGTCTTTTCAAGATATGGTGCTGGGATAACTGCATATCCACATGTAAAAGAATAAAACTTGGGGCACCTGGATGGCTCCGACAGTTAACCTTCTGACTCGGATTTGTCTCCGGTCCTAATCCTGTGGCTTGTTAGATCATGTCCCATGTTGGACTCTACACTTAGAGGGAGTCAGCTTGGATATTCTCTTGCTCTACCACTTCCCCTGATCTCTCTTTCTCTTTCAAGTAAATAAATGTTTTAAAAAATGAATAAAACTTAATCATTATTTTATACCACTCACAAAAATTAACTTAAAATGGATTAAATGTAATGGGGCGCCTGGGTGGCTCAGTTGGTTAAGAGACTGCCTTCAGCTCAGGTCACCATCCCGGAGACCCGGGATTGAGTCCCACATCGGGCTCCCTGCTCGCTGGGAAGCCTGCTTCTCCCTCTCTCGCTCCCCTGTCTTGTGTTCCCTCTCTGGCTGTGTTTCTCTCTGTCAAATAAATAAAAAAAAAATCTTTAAAAAAATGGATTAAATGTAAGAAACCATAAACCTCCTAGAAGAACACATAGGAATAAAGCTCCTTAACATAGGTCTTAGTAATGGAGTTTTGGATATGACACCTAAAGCAGAAGCAACAAAAGCAGAAATAAAAGGGGGACTCCATAAAACTAAAAAAATCCTCTGCACAGCAGAAGAAACTATTAATAAAGTGAAAAGATAACCTATGGAATAGGAAAAAATATTTGTGAACCAAATATATGGTAAAAGGTAAATATCTAAAAATATGTAAAAAACCCATACAATTCAACAACAAAAAAACCAATAATAATCCAATTTTTAAAAATGGGCAAAGGATCTGAACGACATTTATCCAAAGAGGGTATATAAAAGGTCAACAGGTAAATGAAAAGATGCTCACCATCATTAGTCACTAGAGGAAAGTGATTTGAAGTCACATGAGATATCACCTTATATCTGTTATAATGGCCATCAACAAAAAGGTAAGAGATAATGAGTGATGTCATAAATGTGGAGAAAAGGGAACCTTTGTGGGAACTGTTGGTGGGAATGTAAATTGGTATAGCCATGATGGAAAACAGTATGGAGGATCCTCAAATTTTAAAAAAAGAATTACCATATAATCTAGCAATTCAACTTTTGGAAATGCATCCAAAGGAAATAAAAACACTAACTTAAAAAGATATATGCACCTTCATTTTCATAGCAGCATTATTTGTAATAGCCAAGACAGGGAAACAAATAAGTGTCTATACACAAATAAATAAATAAATTGTGGAATTACATATTCAATGGAATGTTATTCATCCACAAAAAGAATGAGAAATTCCTACCATTTGTGACAACATGGATGGACTTTGAAAGCATTATGCTAAGTGAAAGAAAAATATTATATGATCTCACATATATCTGGAATCCAAACAAGACAACACACACACACACACACACACACACACACACACACACACACACACACTCGGAGGAAAAAAGATCAGATTTTCATTTACCAGAGGCAGAGGGTAGGGGTCATGAAATTGGAGGAGAGTGGTCAGGAGGTAAAGACTTCTAGTTATAAGAAAAATAAGTACTAGGGATGTAACATACATGAAGACTACAGTGAAAACTGATGTATGATATATAGGAAAGCTGTTAAGAGTAAATCCTACGAGTTCTCATTATAAGGGGAAAGGTTTTTTTCTTTTTTCCTTTTATTTTTATTGTATCTATATGTGAAGATGGATGTTAGGTCTACCGTGGCAATCATTTCACAATATATGTAAATCAAACCATCATGCTCTACACCTTAAACTTATACTGTGAATATGTCAATTATCTCTCAACAGAACTAGAGAAAATAAAAGAACACAGAAAAAAAAGTGATAGCTTTTCTTAAAAAGAATGGGGATACTTGAGCATATATAAATACTGTAAGGACATGGTCAGAAAAACAAAAAAGAAATAGAAGATTAAGGAGAAAGGGAGATGATTGATAGGGCAAGAAAAAATTAGATGATATAATCTACTGTAATGAGAGGAAATGGGGGTGAAGAGAAAATGAGGCATGATTTGAAAAGAATGAACAGAAACTTGAGGATATTCTCCCCAATGGCCTCATTTTCCTCCATTCAAGAATAAAGCATATTTATGAACTATGGAATGCAAAAGATTTCTCAACCTGACTTCAGAAGCACAGACCATAAAGGAAATATTAATAAATTTGACTACATTAAAATAAAAAAATTCTGTAAGTAAAAGATACCTAAAGAAGTGAGGTAACAAATTATGTACTAGGGAAATATATTTGTAACACAGAAACTTTCAGCTTTAGTTCAGAATATACAGAAACGTAAAGACTATTATTTCTATTATGAACTCAAGAAAAAGCTGAATATATAAAAATAACAACTTTTCCTTAGCTAATTTGAGAGCAGAAGTCTCAGAGGAACCAACTAGCCTGAAATCTAAGAAAAGGCAAATGCTTTCATGGAATAGAGCTTCCCTCCATAGAAGGAAGAGATGTCAGGTCTCACATAAGCTGGTAATAGGAATTCAGCCAAAATTTTAATGACTTACTGAAAGTCAAGTGTGAGCTACTGTGAAAGTGCAGAGATACTTAAAGCCATAAAATCAAGGGTAATCTGCATTCCCCAACAGACTTTTCTTTATCCTCACCAGATGGTCATGAGGAAGACTGGAAACAAATCGGGAATCTGGATAAAGCATCCCTTGGTGATTCAAGCCTGTGAGAGGAAAGCCAGCAGTCACTGAAGACACACCATTTGGATCCTCCTCCCTATAGAACAAAAACTGCAGACTGTTGCCATAAGGGCACAGGTGAAGACTCACTGCAGTTAAGGGAGGTGCAGAGATGTTTCCTGGGATCAGATCATCAGAGATCATCTGATACTCTATTGATAAGAGAAGGATGGGACCACTGAGAAAGCCTTATCCCCAAAACCTAAGAACACAGATTTTGCCTAAAATCAATGCTAAAATAGTACAACAGAGAATGTCTCTAACCCCAACCACCAGTCTAGCAAATACTAGGAAACTAGCAGCAGCAGCCTACCACTGGGGGAGACATAAAAGCATGAACAATAAATCTCTATTAGGTAGAATCTATGAGGAAAAGCCTTAAGTAGAGAGTGAACAAAGTCACCAGCCATCCAAACCCCACTCTAAGTACAAATGCAGCTTGGGTAAAAAAGACCTGATTATATGCTTTATGTTCATAATTAAGTATAATGACATGGATAGGTTAAAAGTAAAAGGGTGGAAAATGTTACATCATGGAAACACTAATCAAAAGAAAATTGCAGTGTCTATATTAATATCAAGTAAAATAGATTTCATGTAAAGAATATCAGCATTATATAATGATAACATGGTTATTCACCAAGAAGATGTAACAATCCTAAAGGTAAATGGACCTAACAGAACTTCATAATATACGAAGCAAAAATGTAAAGAACTGGAAGGAGAAATACATAAATCCACAATGATATACTTAGAGACATCAACATTCCTCTCTCAGCAATGGACTGAACAAGTAGAACACTGAAAAAACCAGTGAGGATATAAATACTTAAATAGCACTACCAACAAATTGATCTAATTAACTGTTATTACACAATTCATTCAACAACAGCAGAATATACATTTTGTTTCAAAGTACCCATGGAATATTAACTAAGATTATATCCAAGGTTGTAAAACAAACCTTAACAAACTAAAATAAAAATGTGTGTGTATGTATATTCAGATCAAAATCAGTCACTATGCTATATATCAAAATGTGCTTAGAGGGAGATTTATAGCATTAAAAGTTTATATTAAAAGAGAAGTTCTCAAGTCAACGATATAAGCTGAAAAGCAATTCTACTTCTAAGGTTATATGCTAGAAAAATTCTTGAAAATGCATACGAGAAGACAAAGGACTTTTCATAATAAACCAACTTCAATTAAAAAATATTGAAACAGGCTAAATGCCCATCAGTAAGAAAATGGACAAATACACTGTAGCCTATTCATTTTATACAAAGTGGATCTTCATTTCACATATCAACATTGATTAACCTCACAAAGCATAAAAAAAAGAGGGAGAAGAATGACAAGGGGCAGAAAGACAGAGGGAGGGCTATAATGGTACTTACAGAAAATTTTAAACATGTAAAACAGTATTCTAGTTCTATGTTACGTAGAGGTGCATACACATGAAGTACAGTCATAGAGATATGCATGATAAACACTAAAATCAGAATTGTTATGATGATTGGGAGGATGAGTATGAAGGACGTGATCAGGAAAGGGAACAGAAGAAACTTCAATAGTATTTGGAAGGTTTTGTTTATTGAAATGAGTAATAGGAACGACGTCCTAAATACGCATTATAAATTTAATTAACTAAAAAGGCGAAGTTGTGGGTTGAGAGAAGTAGGAAGGAAGTTGGTAGGAGCTTGGAGAAGAAAGGTGGAGTTTGGGTTGGACTTTAAGAATAGGAGATGAGGAAAAAAAAGAGTACCAGATGAGGGAACAGGTGGGGATAGATATATGGGTCCAGCAGGGCCTGGAGACCACAGATTTGTAGAGGTCTATGTGGCTTTCTCCAACAGTGCTCAGCAGTCTCACGGAGAAGGACAGATTAGTTGACAGTGTTGGGGTTTGGCCAGCTGATGCAGTGAGAGAAGAGTGAAACCAAGAATGTAATAATACAACTATGACCAAACAGCTTTTAGATTGGATTGGGAAGCCATTAGAGGGGAAAGATGAAACATATTGGAAGATGAGAGACTAATTCCATACTAAGTGATGAGAAATCCAGGGGACTGCCTCAGAAATAAATGAGGGGCTGAAATTATGTGGTATTGTTGGTCCCTAGCACTAGTAAGAAGCAGAAAGTGTGCATCGTGAGTGTTCAGTGAGTTATCTCCATGGAAACCGAAATCTCCCAGGAGGATAGAAGGCAGGACTGGGAACCAGAGGAAAACTGTGTCTACTAGAAAAGTCTGAAGAAAGCAGGCATTTGGTCAGTGAGCACAGTGAATAGGGGTAGAGGTGTGGGACAGCTAGACATCAGTAACCTTAACGGAGGCCTAACAGCTTAAAGGGCCTCTTGGGACTACTGGGAAGATGGTAATCCCGCCTCCAGTCTCTGCAGTATATGGCCAGTCTGTATGAAAGCAGGCAGCAGGGAAGCAGAAAACCCCAGAAAACCCCAGAAAATCAGGCTTACATTAAGACCAAGAGAGTAAGGAAACATTTTCTCAAGAGGTATAAAGGGAAAGAAACTGTATTTCATAGGAAAAGAAGACCCCAAGGATGTTATGTGACATTTTAAAAGTGAGAAATCAGGGGGAGATTGAGTCATGGCCATGTAAGCCCATAGAAAAATGAGGATGACACAAGGGCCAAAGGATCCAGGGCAGGAGGTGCTTGCAGTCTAGGTGGCATCCCAGGATGACCGGGAAGTAAAGCATCACATGATGGGCTGTGCTCAGGTTCTAAGCATCCCTTTGGTTAAAGATGTTCCCTAATCTGTTCAGGCTGAAGTCCAGGCAGGCAGTGTTGGAGGCTTCCTGGCACTAGATACCTGTGGCTTTTGTTCAGGTTTCCAAACAGTGCTTTGATATAAAATGTTGAATAAATGATTATTTCTATCCATTTCAAAAATAAACAGAATAGCAATTCTCTATTATGGTGAAGGTATAGCCCTTCAGGAGCTAACCCAGTATATGTATTCACTTCATGTCAGTGTCCCAAAACTTCAGAAGCCAGGGCATTCTGGGGCACCTGGGGGGCTTAGTCATTAAGGGTCTGCCTTCAGCTCAGTTCATGATCTCGGAGTCCTGGGATCGAGCCCCCATCAGACTCCCTGTTTGGTGGGTAGCCTGCTTCTCCTGTCACTCCCCCTGCTTGTGTTCCCTCTTTAGCTGTGTTTCTCTCTGTCAAATAAATAAATAAAATCTTAAAAAAAAAAAGAAGCCACGACATTCTGATAAATCAGATATAATTCACAATGCCAGATCACTTCACCCTCTACACACCTGAAATTTACAAGATGGAGTGTGGATGGACAAGGCTTATAAGGATCAGCCAGATGCAATGTAAGAAGAGGTCAAAGTAGATATATGATGCTGATGGTGATTTATCTACCTACTCAGATTCTTTTTCCTTACTGGAAATGTCAGGGTACCTTGAAGGCTACCATTTTTGTAGGATAATGATATTCAAAGTTCTACAACTGGGCCTCTACTTTCAGGAATAGGGATTTATTCTAACTTATATCATTTGAAAGGAATAGAAGAATTTTAAAAAATGGTTTCAGGGAAAAGATTGCTTTCAAGTAAAAATAGCATAAATTGGCCAATTTGAAATTATCCCTGAAAAAAAAAAATCAGGCGGGCCTGAAAAAAAAATTAAAGTCATGGTCTTCCTTCCTAACTCATGAGGCCCTTGACCAGGCAGAAGATAACTGCTGTCAGAGCAGTGAATTAGCATTCAGGAGTAACATTTCTGCTTGGGACTGGGTCAGGAGACAATTGAATTCTCCAAATCATCCTCATGATTTTTTTTTTTTGGCTTTAAATTTATTTTATTTTTTCAGTGTTCCAAGATTAATTGTTTATGCCCCACACCCAGCGGTCCATGCAATATGTGCCCTCAGTACCCACTACCAGGCTCTCCTATCCCCCCACCCTCTCCCCTCCAAGACCCTCAGTTTGTTTCTGAGTCCAAAGTCTCTCATGTTTCATTTCCCTCCCCAAATTACCCTACTTCCCATTTCCTTTCCTTCTCCTACTGTCCTCTAGGTTACCCCTTATGCACCACAAGTAAGTGAAACCATGTGATACTTGACTTTCTCTACTTGGCTTATTTCACTCAGCATAATCTCTTCCAGTCCAGTCCATGTTGCTACAAAAGTTGGATATTCATCCTTTCTGACGGAGGCATAGTATTCCATTGTATATATGTACCACATCTTCTTTATCCATTCATCTGTTGAAGGGCACCTGGGCTCTTTCCACAGATTGGCAATAGTGGCCATTGCTGCTATGAACATTGGGGTACATATAGCCCTTCTTTTCACTACCCCTGTATCTTTGGGGTAAATGCCCAGTAGTGTAATTGCAGGGTCATAGGCTAGCTCCATTTTTAATTTTTAAAGGAAGCTCCACACTGTTTTGCAAAGTGGCTGAACCAACTTGCATTCCCACCAATAGTATAAGAGGGTTCCCCTTTCTCCACAGCCTCTCCAAAACTTGTTGCTTCCTGTCGTTAATTTTGGACATTCTGACTGGTGTAAGGTGGTATCTCAGTGTGGTTCTGATTTGAATTTCCCTGATAGCTAGTGATGATGAACAAGATTTTGATACCAATATTAAATTCAATGTGAGACTGCTCTGTCATAAGGAGAATGAGGGTTGTCAGGGCTCCAGGCTGATCAAAAGTCCAGCTTCTGGGGATAAGTGTTGAGTTAGTCAGCAATGTTCTCCTCATCCTTATCACAAGGAAGCAGCAGTGACAGACTGAAGAGCCACAAGCCTTTTAAGGTTTTGCCACTCAAAATGTGGTCTCTAGACCAGCAGTATGCATTACCTAGAAGTCTATTAGAAATGCAGAACCTTCACAGATCTCGAATATGCTAAATTAGAAACTGCATTATGGCCTAGAGGATTTCAATCTACATTCAAGCATGAGAAGCAACATTTTGAGGCCAAGAAGACTGAGAGAAGTGAATATGGAATTCCACCAAATAAAGAGCCAATATGGGCTAAAGGCCCATATCACTTAATGGAATTTCTAGCCACTTTAATGGCTCTCTGATGCCAAGAGCTATCATGGATCCTGGCTTAGGCTTCAGTCGCTCCAGCCATCGGCTCAAGACCTACCTATAGTATTTTCATTTCTACCCAGAATTTAATAATCTGGATTATCTGCCTGGGGCCCTTGATACCCACTTTCCCTTTTACTCTTGTATTTGTTGGCCTCTTTGTATTAGACTTTTTCCACTGACCAACCCTAACCCAACTTTGATGTCACTCACTCTTTCTTCTTTGATCTTTGCTTTTTCCAGCCTGAGCTTGGCTGCCGGACTCTCGGCAAGGTCAGACCAAGGCCCCTCTGTTGAATACCTAGCTAAACAGAGCCGGGCCACTATATGCCACACTTTGGAAAGTGTTGGAGGATGGCCAGGATAAGCATCATGCAGCTCACAATAAGAACAAGTGTCTTAATGTCATCAAACGCAGGATCATCTAGAGTCTAGCAATTTACTGAACATGTCTGGACTGGGGGTTTTAGAATATACATTGGTTTAAACTACAGTGATACATGGAAACAGGAGGGAGAGAAAGGATTTAGTAAAATACAATTGACTGGTATGTTAAACTGCCTTTTCTTTCTTGTAAATACCATATCAAAAGGGGTTCTGCTAATATCCACTTCACAGAGACTCTCTACAACTGCTTTTGAAATTCATTTTAGTCAACAGCAGCCACAATTTTCTGAGTAGTTATGTGCCTTTTCTGAGTATATATTATGTGGCATGCTCTGTGTTATCATATTATATGCATGACATTAATCTTTATAACAGATTTAAGATGTAACTCCAGTTTCATAGTGAAGAACTGAAGGTTAAAAAGTAATTTTCTCAGGGTGCCTGGGTGGCTTAGTCATTAAGCATCTGCTTGACTCAGGTCATGATCCCAGGGTGCTGGAATTGAGCCCCGCATCAGCCTTCCTGCTTAATGGGAAGCCTGTTTCTCCCTCTCTCATCCCCCTGCTGCTGTTCCCTCTTTAGCTGTGTTTATCTCTGTCAAATAAATAAATAAATAAAATCTTAAAAAAATAAAAGAAACGTAATTTGCTCTACTTAGTAATTAGAGAAACAAGAAAGTAAATTTGAGTTTCTAATTCCAGAGTTCTCTCTCTATTCTGCCATCATTTTTAAATATTAATCATACAAAAATCCTCAAACTTTTATTATTATTTAAAAAATACAAGAGGGCAAATGTAGAGAGGTAAGAGGAAGGTCTAGGAGACATTTATTTTATTCCTATTTTCATTTGTATTATTTTCTTTCCTAAAAATAGAAATCTTTGGAAAACCTATCACCTATCAATATAGCCTTTAATGCCTAAGTTCCAGAATCCCAAGGAAAGAACAAAATAAAATAAAATGAAACACTACATCATGGTAGATACTTCTATACTTCAATTTATAACATTCTGTCTCACTGAGACATACTCCTCTCTATAATTTTACTTGGTCCTCATGTGACTATACTTTCAGTGGACAAGCTGCTATGAAAACAGTCAAGAAAAAAAATCTAAATAATTGAAGTTTGAAAATAAGCTCTAAGGATTTGAACATATCCAATTCTCCAGATCCACCACTCTGGTTATTTAACAAAGAGGTAATATTTTCTTCTTTTGCACCTTTGAATCATAGGGCTCATTTTTGGAGACTGCAATCACAGTCAAGAAATATTCCTGAGTCAAAAAGCGTATTAAATGAATACTCACTTAAACTAGCAAAATCTTGATGTTCTAAAAAACAAAACACAAAGCAGCAATGCAGAGTTCAGTTCAGCAGGCAGAGGGACTATTCCTTTCGTTCACTGAAAATCAAGGTCAGTCTGTTATTGCTTGTCTGTTTCAAATTAAGATAAGAATAATGTTGGTGTCCACTATATTTAAAGTAAAAGAGAGAGGCTCCGCCAATTCTTGTGACAAGGCCCCTTTATTCCTGAGAACTCAGCACCATGCCAGGTCTGTATCATATTTTACATAGATTTTTAACAGTGACCTGATGTCCTGAGAGGGGGCACTTGGACCCCAACTTTGTGAATGTAGTTAGTCTATCATCTAATTTGTTATATTTTGCTGTGTCCATTGTAACAATGAAAGCATCCTGAAGAATAATTACAAAGACATGAAAACATGCTTGATTTAATTTCATTCATCTCTTTGCAACAGGTTGGTTACATATGCCTACCCATCATCACTCTAAAATATTACATTCAAATGTTCTAACAGAACATAATAGCATTGAGGAGGCTTTTTAAAGAAACCAGTGGTTGTCTCATTTAAGGAATGGGAATACTCAGACCTAGAAATGAGGCAGGAAAGCTCCATGGGCCCAGCTGGTAGTAGCCATGCTAGGACTTAAGAGAAAGTCTTTTGTTTTGAGGTGAGCTTTTTACCCTTTTCTTTAGCGCATGACACTTGTGGCTGCTTCTTACTTGTTATACAGAGGAAAGGAACTTTCATTGGATATTCCAGAAAAGAAAGAAATCTCAAGGAAACTTTTTCTTTTCTTTTCTTTCTTTCCTTCTTTCTAAGATTTTGTTAATTTATTTGAGAGAGAGAGAGGGAATAAAAGAGAGAATAGGAGAGGGAGGAGAGTCAGACAGAGAAGCAGACTCCCTGCTGAGCATGGAACCCGACACGGGACTTGATCTTGGACTCCAGGATCATGACCTGAGCTGAAAGCAGTCACTCAACCAACTGAGCCACCCAAGCACCAACAGAGACTTTTTCTTCTATAAATACTTCATGTAACATATTGATTTTGCTTACTTAACAAAAACTTGTAAATCTTGGTCTTAGGCCCAAAGAGACTTTTAAAAAAATTGCTATCATCCAGGAAAGGAGTAAAGTAATAACACAAGAAGTTTATATAGCAGTTATCTAGATGCTTGGGTATTTTTAATGTCCTTCCCTGTGATCTGGAAAACTAAGTAAAGGATAGGAGTTCATTGTCTGCACTTAAGATGGCAGGTTTTTTTCCCCTGATACATTTTTTAAAAAAAGATTTTATTTATTTATTTGACAGAAAGAAAGAAAGAGAGGGAGAACAAGCAGGAGGAGTGAGAGAGGGAGAAGCATGCTCCCCTCTCAGCAGGGACCCTAAGGAGCCTGTTTGGGATTCAAGACCTGAGCCAAAGGCAGACACTTAACCAACTGAGCCACCCAGGTGCTCCTCCCTTGATACTTTTATTCAACAAACTCTATATTCCAAATATAATGACTTCTAGCAACCCATCTCAAGCCTATCTTAAGAAGCAGAGTTGTACAGAAAGAATTTTAATTTGGTTGGAGGTTGATTCTGTTTTTCACCTGTACGAAAGAAGAGAACTCCAAGGAAATGCTGCCTCAGCAACATCAAATGTCTCCAATCTTTATGAGCACTGCTGCAAACAAACACCCAAGGCCAGTTAAGCGCCATGTGCTCAAGCAAAGCTAAAACTGAAACTTTGATTATATCTGCAGGACATTTCTAATGTCAACTATGACATCAGATGTCATTAATGCACAGAACTGACTGAATTCCTTATGAGGATACATTTCAAGTTCCAATTAGTATTGACTAAATTATAAATAGTTTCTGATGATTAATTGATTATTTGCTTTTTAAATTTGAAATTTCAAAGTAAGGCAGATAATGAATTTAATTAAAATTTTACCTTCTGCTTTTTATTATAACACACAAGAATAAATGTATATGTGATTATTGTAATTTCACTTGAGCTCTCCAGAGAAGTTTGTAGAGTGCCCAAGAACATAATATGGTATAACTAAGTTTTATCATTCATACTGCCTAGTATATAAA
Organism: Spilogale gracilis; assembly: GCA_004023965.1. NCBI lineage: Eukaryota > Metazoa > Chordata > Mammalia > Carnivora > Mephitidae > Spilogale > Spilogale gracilis. The sequence continues at coordinate 12,222 of PITA01031042.1, forward strand.
GATAATGAGTCTCAGGTCTTTCACTGTAAGCAAGCCCCTTACTCTCCAATATGTACAAACTCACACATTCTACCTTAAAATGTTTACTCAATAAAACTGCACTAAAATGAAAGCAAGAGCAAACAATATGTAATGAAAAAAGAAAAAAATAGAGAACTCATTTGTTAAACTTGAACTGGACAGAAAATTATAAAAAGAATGAGACTGAGCAGTAAGGTTCAAGCCAGTGTTCCACCTGCAAATTCATCTAGCATTTCTCTGGTGCAGCTCACTGAACTTAAGAAAATCATGGGTTGATTTGACAAATCCCCTTTGTTATGTGGGTTAATCTTTCGTGATCAGCTAGAGTATATTAAGGATTACCACTGAAACAATATGATATTCAAGCTCAAATTTTATGCGAAAAGTATGTCATTAATTTATGCCTGAACCCTGAATAAAACATATATAGACTTTCCTTCTACCTTTCCCATCTTCTCAATCTCAGGCTAGAGCCCTACAACTTCTAGGATTGCTTTGAACGCATATGTAAGAAATAAAGAAAGTAGGGGCGCCTGGGTGGTTCAGTTGGTTAAGGGAATGCCTTTGGCTCAGGTCATGATCCCAGAGATCCAGGATTGAGCCCCACATCGGGCTTCCTGCTCAGCAAGAAGCCTACTTCTCCCTCTCTCACTCCCCCTGCTTGTGTTGCCTGTCTAGCTGTGTTTTTCTCTGTCAAATAAATAAATAAAATCTGAAAAAAAAGAAAAAAAAAGAAATAAAGTAAATACTGTAATCATGAATTCATATGATATGCATTTATTGAGCATCTTCTATGTGGAATACAGTGTATAAATAGAAAAGTTTCCTTTTATATTCTGTCCTCGCCAAAGTACTAGTTTTAATCCTTTTAAGTATAGTAACCAAGGTAACACCCACCTCCACATCTTTTTCTCCTTCCTGCTTCTAACCCTCTGCCCCATTTCCACACGTCCCCCCTCCCCCCACATTTTAGCACTTAATATTTCCTGGCTCTTTTCCCTTTAGTAAAGTACTCTGAGAATTTCCTCACCCTTTATCCTTTGTCTGAAAAGTTAATAAAAGCGTCTTTGTTTGACTATTTCTTGTTATTATTCTGTGGTCTTTCTTTTATAATTTAGCTGTTGGTCAGGTATGCACATCTGAATCCCTCTCCCATGGCACATACTGTTAACAGTAATTTGTCTTGAGAAAGATGTTACAGCAAAGTGGTTAAGAAACCTATTTTGGGGGCGCCTGGGTGACTCAGTTGGTTAAGCGTCCGCCTTCAGCTCAGGTCATGATCCTGGAGTCCTGGATCAAGTCCTACATCGGACTCCCAGCTCCACAAGGAGTTGCTTCTCCCTCTGACCTTCTCCCCTCTCATGCTCTCTCTCACTCAATCTCTGTCTCAAATAAATAAATAAAATATTAAAAAAAAGAAACCTATTTCAGGGGCACCTGGGTGGCTCAGCGTTTGAACACTGACACTTGATTTCAGCTCAGGTGATGATCTCTGGGTGCTGGGATGGAACCCTGTGTCAGGATCAGCGCTCGGCGGGGTGTCTGCTTGGATTCTCTCCCTCACTCTCCTCTGCTCCTCCCCCTTCTCACATACACACTTTCTAAAATAAATCAATAAATCTTAAAAAGAGAGAGAGAGAGAGAGAGAGAGAGAGAGAGGGAGAGAGAGAGAGAAGATAAAAGGAACCTGTTATGGATCCAGAATGTTGACTCTGCCACTAACTCTGGGACCTTGGGCAATCTCCTTAATCATAGAATCCCTTAGTTTTCTCAGTATAAATTAGTAAAATGGTAATACCTACCTAAGTAATTGTAGAAAGGATTAAATATACTAATATATGCAAACTTTTGGGGCATTCCATTTCTAGCAAAGATGGGCCAATACAACAAAACACTGTATCTCCACTGATTAGAGTAAACACAAAAAGCAAGCTACCTGAGGATTTCAAAAATAAACAAAAGCAGGAAAATTGTGAAAAGAAGAGCTAAAACATGGAGAAGTAAACCACATGTGGGTGGATTTTTCACTTTCCTTGTGCTTTGGACCTGAAGGGAGTCCCCATTTCTTGGCATAGGCCATAAAACTGGGATAATTTTTTTTTAAATTAAAATCATATAATCAGGTGTTCAGAACACAATGGTATGAGACTAAAATACAATAACAGAAAGATATCTGGAAAACTCAAATGTTTGAGAATTAGGCAACACAATTCTACTTAACTACTGGGCCAAAGAGAAAATCACAGAAATAATTGTGAAAATACAAATCACCAAAATTTGTGGGATGCAACTGAAGTGGTGCTACCAGAAAATTAGAATGCTAACATTAGAAAAGTCTTAAATATATGATCTAAAGTGTCATTTTAGGAAACAAGAAGGAATACATTAAACCCAAAGCAAGCAGAAGGAAGAGAATAATAAAAACAAAAGCAGAAATCAATGTGACTGAAAAATTAAAACAATTGAGAAAATCAATGAAGCCAAAAGCTGCTTCTTTGAAAAGGTAAATAAAATTGATAAACTCTAGCCAGATAGACCAAGATCAAAAGGAACTATAAATTATAATATTGGAATGGAATAGAGGACATCATTACAGATCACTGACCTTAAAATAATAATAAAGAGAACTATTCTGAAGAATGTGAAGATCAAAAAGGTAACAGATTAAAATGAACAATTTCTTGAATAAAAACTACCAAATTTCACCTAAGAAGAAATAGATAACCTGACTAGTCTTCTACCTATTACAGAAATTGAAATCATATTTAAATACTACAAATAAAACTGCAGGTCATATAGCTTTCCTGGTCAATTGTACTGAAGATTTGATGGATATTAATAAATCTACACTCAAACTTTTAAATCTAATCTCAAACTCTTTGAGAACACAGAAAATGGAGGATACTTCCCAACTCATTTTATGAAGTCAGCATTATCTTGATACAAACGTAAAGACACTAAAAGAAAAAGAAAAGAGAGGGGTCAAGATGGCGGAGGGCCAGGTGACCGCATTTCGGGGAGCTCCCTGAAGAGAGCTGAATTCCAGCAAAAAAACCAGTACCAGACCACCGTGAACACCCATGAAACCAGCCTGAAATGTGATATTTCCCACTTCTGGACCGCCACGAGAGACAAGGAACATCGGCAAAAAGGTAGAAACAAATTGGAGGGTCTGGAGGCTTGCCCCCAGAGACAGGGGAGTGGGGGAGGAAGCCCGCAGAGCTGAACCATTGAAAACAAATACCTGAAAAGGAAAGTGCTCTGTGAGTGAGGAATAACAGCAGATGACGGCCTGAATCGGGGTGAGACAGAAACGGGAACACAGCGGAGCCCGCGGCAAGGCAAGGAGACTTTTTAGAATCTTTTTTTTTTCTTTCTTTTCCCGCTGCCCGGCCTCCCTCCGCCCCGGCGGGCCCCGGCCTGGCGCTTGCGCAGCCGCCCAGGCCTGCCTCCGCCTGAGCCGCCACAGCTGCCGGGAAAGCAGCGGGAGTGGATTCTATTTTTGCGC
>PITA01031043.1:0-15873 GCA_004023965.1 Spilogale gracilis
CAGGGGGACCCCAAACACGCATCTCTGGGGTCGTCCCCATGGGGCCATGGCCTCGTCGGGTCCCCAGCCCTGACATGTGAGAGCACATACAGACCCTGCCGACCAGGGGCTGCTGGTGTCCCGCCCCTCCCGGGGGGGAGTGGATGCCGTGTGGCCCGGAGCCCCAGCGGGACGCCCGCAGACTCCGAACGGCCGGGTCAGCGCAGCCAGCACTCCGACTGGACGGGGCGCTCTGGGCCTGCGTCCCCCCGGGAGCCTCTGTTTCGGAGAGGTGACACACCCTCTGCACTGCCGGCCGGTGTTCCTGGGCATCTCTCTGGGTCTGAGCAGGGAGCAGACTGAGGGGTTGCAGTGGCCATGCCCAGCTTCACCATCTGCCCCAGAAACGTCCTTCCCCGGGCCATAGACCGGCGGCTGCAAGTCACTGGGGCCCGCCACCCTGCTCCGGGCCGGGATGGGGACTGCAAACACACTTGGTGCCCCCCGTGCTGTGGGCCCCCTAATGCCCCAAGGCTGTGCTCCGCGTGCACTCATTCCAGGCTCAGCTAGAGCACCTGCTTCTGCATGCTGGCGCTCACGCTCCCTCGTCCCCCGGGCTCATGCCGTGGGCTTTCCCAGGCCCCGGACGGCAGGTCTGTGGCTGCTCTGTCTCCATACGGAGTGAACCAGTTCCTAGACACAAAAGCAGGAGGCTGGCTGGGAAGTCGACAAGCCCACGCCAGGGGCGTGGGGCTGGATGCGCCCTTCTCATCCTCTCCATGTCAGATGTGCTCCCTCCGAGATCCTGTCCTTGACCGGTGGGCATTTGACACCCACCTACAGGGGAAGCCGGAGGGTGCCCCTGCCGGGAGGGACGAAGGACAGAGGAACGCAGGGGGGCCTCGAGGGTGTCCTGCTGGCCTCAGGAACCAGGAAGGAGTGGTGGTTTCGCGAGTGGGGGATGCGGGGGCAGGGAGGCGGGTTTGGGGGCCCGCGTTTCCTGGGGCCGAGATAACGAAGCACCTTACAGCCGTGAGTTCAAACAACAGAAATCATTCCCTCTCCCTCCGGAGTCTGAGATCAAGCTGACATCAAGGTGGTCTGCAGGGCCCGGCTCCCTCTGGTTCCAGGCTCTGGCCCCCAGCGTCGCCTGATGCCTGACCTGCACTCAGCAGGGTGTCCTCTGCCCCCAGTCCTCGCCCCCCCCACCTTCCTGGGCCACGGGAGAGCAGGATGTGTCTGTGGGTACGGCCCAGGTGGACTTTGCTTGGGAGGAAGGGTGGTCAGGAGGATGACAACCGGCAGCGCAGGGCCTGGGGGCCTATCTGCAGGCACTCCCTGCGCTTGGCCTCTCTCTGGCGCTGGGGACCACAGTCACGGGCCTCCCTGAGGAAGTGCGGAGGCGAGGCCAAGCTCACTCCGTGAAGGCCGTTGCTGAGGCTCGTGGGCCTCCTTCCAGGCCACCCTGCGAGGACACAGGGCAGAGGCCCGTGGGCTCCTGGGGCGGCAGGCGGGAGGCCAGCCTCCAGCCGGGCCCTGTCACGTCCTTCTGCCTCGACGGCACCAGTGGTGACACGAAGAGCAGTATTTGCGCTGCCTGCGGTGGGGGCTCGTCTGGAAGGCGGGGAGGGGGCCCTGGGCGAGGGTCGGAGTTGTCAGTCACTCATTCATCTGCTCAGCCTCGGGTGGGACGGAGGGTGTGCTGAGGTGGCCGGGGGGGGCCGGGGTCCTCAGCCCACGTCTGGGGAGGAGCAAGGTGCCCTCCGCCCAAGGGGCCACGGGGACAGGCGGGGGGGGGGGGCTCCAGACGGGGGCTCGGCTGCCTTCCGCTGCAGACTTGAAACATTCAGAGTTCAGTGAGTGGCGGTGGGGAGAGAGATTTTCATTTCTTTACCATTTTGGATTTTTCCCAACATGTTCAATTTTTTAATTTTAATTTTATTTAAAAGATTTATTGGGGCGCCTGGGTGGCTCAGAGGGTTAGGCCTCTGCCTTAGGCTCAGGTCGTGATCTCAGGGTCCTGGGATCGAGGCCCGCGTCAGGCTCTCTGCTCAGCGGGGAGCCTGCTTCCTCCTCTCCCTCTGCCTGCCTCTCTGCCTGCTTGTGATCTCTCTCTGTGTGTCAAACAAATAAATAAAATCTTTTAAAAAAGATTTATTTATTCATTTATCTGAGAGAGCATGCACTAGCAGGGAACAGGCAGAGGGAGAGGGAGAAGCAGGCTTCCCGCTGAGCAGGGAGACCGACGCCGGCCTCGATCCCAGGACTCCGGGATCATGACCTGAGCTGAAGGCAGAGCTTCACTGACCGAGTTCCCCAGGCGTCCCTCCCAACGACTTTGAATCAAAACTTCCAAACACGTAGAGAAGCTTCAGGATGTGCAGGACAAACCTGCCTGCCCCGTGCCCAGGATGCCGCCAGCCCCTCCTGCTCCCCTTCCCCTCTCTCTGGGCAGCCTGGGGCAACAGCTGAAACCAGTCGCCACGCCTGGGAGAATGAAGTCACCAGGAGCCTGCCCTCCCTGTCCTGGGGTGGGAAGCCTGAGATTTGAGGGCTGCTGCCCCTGGCGTCCTCGGCCTGTGCCCGTAGCCGATCTCTGCCTGGGCAGCCTGTGCCGCCCCCTCTGTGTGTCTCTTGTAGGGACATTTGTCCCTGAATTTGGACCCCCCCAATCTAGGGTCTTGACAGAAGTACATCACAAAGATGCTTTTTCAGGATAAGGTCAATGTCCCTGATGGGCCACGGGGACAAGCGAGCCTGGGGCGACGTTCTCGGGCACCTCAAAAGATGCTTAAGTGCCTCCAGAGAGGAAGCCGTCCCTGCAGTCGGGTCCTTGCTACCTAACTGATCGGCACGAGCTTTGCGGCTTGACCCCCCTACGGCACCCCTGCTTCTCCTGGTCCTGAGTCAGATGCCCGACGTCCACGTGTGGAGGCTCTGGGAACAGTCCACCCTGTGGGCTCTGCTTTCCCGCCTCTGCCCTGATCTTCAGCTCCACTCCCCCTGCCCCCTCTCTGCTTCTGCTGCCTCGTCCCCTTCCCGGACTGACCCTCCCACTGCCCTCTTGTGAGGACCCTTGTGGTGGCACAACCCCCACCCCGTCATCCAGGACAGTGCCCCCACCAAAGAGCCTGCATTTAACAATCTCTTCAAAGTGCCTTTGCCTGAGGATGTGACGTCTTCACAAGTCCTGGAGAGTAGGGCCTGGTGTCCCTGGGGCCATCCCACCCACCACACCGAGTGACACGGAGACGCGCGGATTCTGGCGGGCTGTTCGGCAGACTGGTGGTGAGTCCTGGGGTGCCCACAGCGGGGGAGGCCGGGTGCTGAGGGGAGGCGGCGGTGCAGCATCGGGGGCCCCTCGCTCGTTGTGCAGGCAGACGAGGGTCCCCAGAGGGAGATCCCAGGGCAGGCCGACCGTGTGCCACCCCACCACGGGGGCCAGGCGGTCTTTGTGACGGGCTCCACGTCACACGTGGCCTCAGACGAGCAGCCGACCTCCCCACGTCCCCGTTTCCTCGCCAGGAGCACAGTCAGCTTCAGAGGGGCGTAAGGTCGCCGTAGGGGATCCCGGCGTGACATCGTGTGTCCCTAGGACGCTGGCGGGACCCCCACCTGCGTGTGCCCCGCCCTCCCTGCAACCCGACCGATGGCACACGGTGACACGGGGGGGGGGAGGGTCAACCACCGCGCAGCCCACGTGGGGACAGGCCACAGGGAGGCGGGGAGGAGCCAAGGCCCTCGGCCCCCAGCCGCTCACCTCTCAAGTGGGCCCTCAGCCTCGCCGAGCTGCCCCGCAGTCCGCGTCTGAGCAGAGGCGCGCATGGCCGTGGCAGGTTCACGAACAGCACAGACGTGTGCACTAAAACGCCGAGCGTGGAGCCACTTGTCAGGCGGCGAAAGAAGACCCGTGTGCCTCGCGAAGCACCGCGCACAGTGCTTGCCACGTCAGCTCTTGTCACGGGGTGGGTGTCGTCCCCACGGCTGTGGATGCCGTGGACCCGAAACACAGCAGCTGCGATCCTGATGCTGACTTCCTGCACGCCAGGGGACGCGTGCGGCCAGCAGCCAAGCTCGTGGGCGCTGGAGCGAGCTCCCGCCGGGGCCCGCATGCTACGGATCCTGGAACTGGGGCTCTGGACGCCCAGCCCCCTTCTGGTCCAAGATCTGCTAGGAGGTTTCGCAGGGACGCTGTTTCCTGGTGTCCAGCTTTTCCTAAGACTGTCTTGGGGCTTGGCGGGGCGTCGTGTCCCCCTTCTGCCATGGTCTGCCCTCCCAGGGCCTTCTGAGGGAGGGGAGGGGCTTCCTGCAGCCCCAGGCCCTCAGGGCACCTCACCGTGCACCCCTCTGTGTTCCTGCAGCAGAACCCCGCGTACACTGGACTTGTGGACGGCCTGGGAACCCGCCAACGTGTCAGACCGGGTGCGGGTGTCTCTGGGGGTGATTTTGCCCTCAGGGGACACCTGGTAATATCCAGAGACACTTTGGTCTTCCCACTGGGCATCTTTCCCCGTCTCTCTGGGCACCTCTGCCTCCCCCAAGAAAGGGCTCTTGTGGGGGCACTGGGCCCACCTGCTCATCCGGGGTGACCCTGTTTTAGGTCAGCTGATTAGCGGCTTTGATTCCATCTGCAGCCTTAATCCGCCCCCTGTGTAACCTAATATATTCATAGGTTCTGGGGTTTCGTGCAGCGATAAGGCCTCGCTTTAACTTCAGGACGTCACAAAGACTCCTCCAAATAGGGTGACATTCACAGGCACTGGGGGCTAGGGCGTGGGCGCATGTTTGGGGGGCAGTCCAACCCCCGACAAGCCCTTAGATGAGTGTGTGACATGCAGAGAGGCGGGGCAGGGCAGCGGCAGGGGCCTGGGGAGGCCTCCTGGCCCCCAGACAGCCACCTCACCTGCCCCGGAAGGAAGCCGCCCAGCCACTTCTTGCTCACAGCCTGGGGCCGTCGAGGGGGTCCCCAAGGTCAAGGGGTTGCTCTGAGCCTGCAGCTCATACGGCATCTCCCTACACATCCGGGCTGCACACAGGCTGGCCCTGATTTGGGGTGGGGCAAGTAGACGCCCCCAGATGGGAAGATAGCCAAGCTGCGCTGGGAGGGCCCGAGTGCAGGAGGATGCGGAACGGGGCTGTCTTTGCGCGGAGTGCAGGGTGACAGCCAATGGCAGGGCCCTTGTTTAGACTTTATTCTGAACCTCAGGGAGGCGTGCTACCGGCTGGCCTCGTCCTCATCGCCTACCCCAGTCTGGTGGGCACGCGCGCGCACACACGCTCCCGCCTGCTCACGCATGCTCACGGCTTCCTTATAAAGCCGTAATCTATACAACCCCAACCTCCCTGTTTATTCCAATAAACGGCTCTCTCCTGCCTGGGGCCCTCTAGCCCCGTGCTGGTGCAGAGCTGATGGTGAGGAGCCCTTGGGGCAGGGGGGAGGTGGGGACCCCACACCAGTGGGCAGCACCCCTCTCCCAGCAGCCCCTGCAGGCCCCCCGCACCATGCGTCCCTTGCCCCAGGCGGTCCCGCCCAGACCTCTGCCTGGACTGGGTCAGAGCCTCTGGCTTGTCCCCCAGTGCTCCCGGGCCTCTGGCCGCTGTGGCTACTGCCCCTGGACGGCGCCCGGATTTGCAGAGGGGAGTCCTGGCTTAGCTCAGTCCTCTCCCACCATCCCAGCGAAGCCGGGCCCTGCAGACCTGCCCCTGTCCCAGGCCCTGCACCCCCACTCCTCCGAGAAAGGGACAGGTGGGGGAGGAAGGGTTCCCCCAGACAATAAGAAGGAAGCAGTGATCAGAGGGGGTCCTGGGCCCCGTGTGGGTCTGTGGGTCTGGCAAAGTCGGGGGGGTGAGAGGCAGGCAGCTCTGGGACCCCATTCACACAGCACATCACGTCCTAGAATAAACATCAGAGTCCTAAGGAGCGGATTTGGAAGCCTGCCCATGGCCCCAGAGCCCCCTCCCCCCGCCACTGCATGTCCCTGACTTTCCCTTAACCCCTCCCACGCAGGCCAAGGATGGGGACCCTGATGGCCAGGGCTGGCCAGATGCCCGCCCTCACCTGGCCCCGCGGCCTGCAGCTCCCCAGCTGAGCTGTCCAGGGCCCAGAGGTAACTGGCCCCAGGTCTCCCTGGCTTCCGCAGATCCTGTCCTCTGATGGGTAACACGGCCTGAGGCATCTGCCCACTCGCCCCATGGCCTGAGGCATCTGCCCACTCGCCCCGCCCCACAAAGAAGAGGTCCACATTCCTCGCCTCATCACTGGGATTCTGAAATTGAATGAACTCAGCTGTCTTCCTGCAGCCCGGCGGGCGTGGGGAGAGGCGGGTCAGTTGGGAGCCTGGCTGCTGGGGCCGCGTCCCCCGGGAGCCCCCACCCCTCCACGCAGTGCCCCCACCCCAGCCCTCGCTTGAGAGCAGTCGGCCCTGCCAGGCTGGGAGCTGACACAGGACACGAGGTTGTCCCCCGGGGTTATGACACAGTCTGTGGAGAGGCGAGTAAGGGCGTTGTGGCCTGGGGGAGCCACGCTGAATGCCTCACGGCGGGTGGGGCCTCCTTGCAGCCTGACAAGAGCCAGGACCGCTGGTCTGCGGTGCTCCAGGGCCGGCCAGGAGAGGGCTTCGGGAGGGGGCGGTGTTGGGACCGGCGGCTGTGGGACAGCCCGGCTACGGAGGCCGTCTCCAAGGCCCTTCCTGGGGACTCTGGCTGTCATTCTGGGTGACGGCGTGCCGCATGGAGTCGTGTCCCCCAAGGGTCACGTCCACAGGGATCTCGGCATGTGGCCTTCTTTGGACATGGGTCTTCGCAGACATACTTAGTTAAGATGAGGTCACATGGGATTAGGATGAGGAGGTCTTCATAAGACCAGGAGACACAGACGAGGACCCGTGGAGACGGAGCCCCGGAGCGTCCACAGGCCACAGATGAGCATGTGAGGGAGGAAGTGTGCTTCCACGCGGAGGACACAGAGGCGTCCGTGGCTGCCTGGGTCTCTGCATGATGCCGGGTCCCCAGCAGGTCACGCCAACCCCCTCTGATGGCGTGATTTCGCGTTGGGAGACCCTCTCCAGGACACGGGCCTGGCTCCAGAACTCGTTAGGAAAGGGAGGGCCCGTGTTCCGAAGGCACCGCGTGACGGGCTCTGCGGCCGAGGGGCGGGGCCTGTCACCCTGTGGACCCCAGGGCACGCGCAGCCTGACCCAAGAGGCGAGACACCTGGAAACGAAGGCAAGGGGTGTGTCCCGCGGCTGGGCAGCCCCTCGTGCAGGGAGTGGCATGGGGTGACCCTTTGGAGCAGAGCTGGGTGCTCCCTCCATGCCCCACACCTGTTCCACGAGACCCTGAGCCGCACAGCCTTAGAAGTCTTTCCCAGGGTCCCGAGGGCCCTGGGGAGGGGCTGGAGGGACAGCAGGAGACCATAGCCCCACTCTGCAGGCGCTGGATTCACCTCCTGGGAGACCCAGCAGCTGCAGACAGCTTGTCTTGTGACCCCTGGCCTGACCTCGGCAGCTAGCCATCTGGCCTCTGGGTGCCTCAGTCTGCCCCGGGGGCCCGGCCAGTGTGCTCAGCGGCCCAGAGCCTTGTGGACGAGCCCACACTGCCCCCTGCCTTCCCCAGCCCACGGCCAGCGGGTCACCTCAGGGGAGGGGTGGGTGCCCCAAGTGCCCCTCCCACCAGTGGCCTCTATGGATGCTGGGCCCAGTCTCTCCCGTCTGAGAGAGTTTTCAGGCTGCAGCTGCAAAAAGAAAAGCAATGAGATCCCTGGAGGAGTTCCCGGAGATCACCCAGCGGGGAATGCTCTCTACCCCAGCACTTCCAGACCAGCGACCAGCGGGCTGGGGGTGGGGACAATGGATGCGGGCCTAGCGTGAAGGACCTGAAGGACGGGTGGGGGCAAGCCCTGAGGCTCCCAGGAGGGGCACCCATGACCCAGCAGGGGGTCAAATGCCTGCTGCCCTCGGGCAGCCCAGCCGGCTCACTCTCCTCCCTGCTGGCCTCTGGAGGGGCTGGGACACTGGCTTGGCCCTCTCTGGCCGGTTGGAGAGCTGCTGCTGGTTGGGGGCAGGGCCACACAGGAGCTCACTGGGCTTTCCCTGCTGGGCCTGGGGGGGGCGGGGTGCCAGGGGCAGTGAGGCCTGGCCAGCTCCCGGGGGCCTCCCACGGGGTGGGCTACAGTTATCATGGCAGGAGGTGTCTGCGGCATGGGGCTCGGGGTCTGAGAGTGGGGCCGGCTGGGGCTGCATCTGTGGGCAGACCAGGTCTGGGTCATGCCGCGCACTTGGGTTGTGCGACAGGCGTGCAGTGACCTCGGGGCTCAGGGCGGGCGTTAGAGCTGCAGCTGGGATCCCACGCCAGTCAGGAGCCTCTGTGGGTGCCCAGGGAACCACCCAGCAGGAGGGGTGTCTGGGGACAGGCAGGTGCGGCCTGCCCCCGGAAGGAAGGGAGGAGGCTGGCACAGGCCGCTGGGCATTGGCAGGGTTGTGCAGGGAGCAGCCCCTCAGGGCCCCCGCCACGGGCAGAGAGCCAGGGACCAGGCTGTCCCGGGGAGAGTAGCTCAGTGGTTTGATTCAGGGCCCCGCTGGGCCGTGGGGTCCATGCTCTGCTGGCTCAGCCGCGGGTCCGGACTCCCAGTCCCACCAAACGCGGGACAGACCCCTATGAGAGCCTGAAGGCCTGTGGCTCCCCCAGCGGCGTCCACCCCGCGGTGGTTACGTGGCCACGGGAAAGCCCAGACGACAGGACTGAGCCGGGATGCCAGGCGGGACTTAACAAGGCCCCAGGAAGAGGGGGTGCGGGCCTGTCCCCTGGTGAGCCATCACTCCAGCTTCTTGCCCCCCCAGGGCGTCAGCCCCTCCACAAAGCCCACGGAGCGGCCCTCTGCAGACACGGGGCGTCCCTGCCCATGGCCTCCTCCTATTGCAGGAGACAGGCAACGAAGAGACTGCTTATTACACCTGACTTCAGAAAAGAGGGGAGTCCTGGTGTCCCCCAAACTTTCAGGTGACGGGGAAGGGATTACGCTCATCGACGTGTGCCCCAGTACGCTCATCGACGTGTGCCCCAGCATCTGGTTGACGTAGGCCAGGAGCTCGCTGGCCTGCAGGCATGGGGTCTGCCCGCATCCATTCTGACCCCGGGGGGGCCTGAGGAGGCCCAGGGGAGGCCCCCAACACCAGCGTGGGCAGCGGCCACCACTCCCACGATCCTTGGACTCTTCCAGACCGGGCCTCTTGGGTAGCACCCTGGCGTCTCCCCCGTGAAGAGGGAAGGAGCCGGGCAGCACCTCTGTCCGGAACAGCACAATTTGTGTTGTGAGGTGCAGCCAATGGGCCTGAAGCCGCCTTCCGCAAGTCTGGGCTTGTCCCTGCGGGGGGACATTCCACGGAGGCCAACGAGCCGCCCTTTTGGCTGGTTCCTGGTCCATGGCTGTGACCCTCCCGGCCGCTGCTGGGGCCCTCGGCTCCTGTCTCCAGCACCCACCTGGATCCCCGGCCCCCTCACCACCAGGGGCCCTCCTCTCCCGTCCCGGGCTGCGCCGTCAGCCCCGTCTGTCTGTCTCGTGGCTCCCACTCCCGGCGCTCTGCCTTTGCTCTACCAAAAATCTGACTCTGGTGAAATCGAGCACCTTTCCTGTTGTTTGCATCTTTCAGCTGAGTCATTGCAGAGAAAGTACGGGAGGCGCTTGACGTAGAAAATGTTGGGGTTTAGAGCCTAGGGCAGAGAGAATTCCTGAGACGTCTTCAGAGCAAAAGGTGGTTTTATTCAAGCTCGGGGACAGGACCGGAGGATAGAAAGAGCTGCACCCCGGTCATGTGGAGTGGCCCGTTATGTACTTCCAAGTTGGGAAGGGCGTTAGGAATTTGGAAGCAAGGTTTCCGGGACCCTGAGGGGGCAAGCTGTTGTTGGGAAAAGGTCACTTATTACTGTTCAGTAAAAACTCAGTCACGAGACCCTTCAGATGTGTATCGGTGGGTCATATGCTTGGGAGATAACAGCCAACGCGTCTTTTTGGGGACAGAGATAACGGAAGTTTCTAAAGAATCTCTGTATGTTAAAGTAGACTTCAGGGTCCTGGAGGTCGGGCTAAGGTTAAGCTAAGATTGCTGTCCACAGTGAGGCAGCCGGGATCCCCCAGGAAGGTCATTTCAAGGGCTTGTCATGGGGCTGTATGCAGTAAAGAAATTCACTGATTCTTCTTGCCTTTGTTTCGCACATCAGCGCTGACCAGTCTTACTCTAGGCTCACGGCCCCGGAGCTCCCGTGAGTCCTGCGGGCGGCGGGCTGGGCGGCTGGCCCCTGGACCGAGGATTTCTCTCCTCTCCTCCCTCCCCTGAGGGCCCGCCCCCACCCGCACTCTCCGGAGACCTGGCTTCCTGTTTCACTGAGAGAAGTGAGGCCGAGCGGGGGAGGAGGGTTTTCCCAGGCCCGCACTCCTCCTGGAACGTGTGACCACCCCCCTGCAGAGGGCTGGCGCCTGCTCCCAGCAAGGCCGCTTCCTGTGGGCAGCCCAGCACTCAGCCAGCTGAGGCCTCTTTCCATGACCCTTCCCGTTACACTTGTAGGCGCCTTTCCTTGACCCAGGCCCTTCCCGCCACCTGCCCTGCACACCTGTTGCCTCTGGCCAGGCAGTCTTAGAGCACAGTGCCCCCCCCAGCAACCCCCGTGGCCCCCACGCCCCCCACGCCCCCCCGCCCCCCCAACCACAGGGTCTGTGCACCGCCCACGGTTCCTCAGCGGGAGGCACAGCTCTCCTGGTACCCTGGGCCCAAACTGTCTCTCCCAAGCGCCCCCAGGAGCAGCACACAGCCCGCCTGGAAAAGACCCTGCTGGACTGTAATGCTCCCTGCTTGAAGTCTTGAAAACTTTATTGATTTTTTTTCTTGGTATTTGTTTTGTGGTGAAGTCCAATGGGTCAGAGGAGGGTGTGCCCAGGACACGGCCCTCCCTGGGACAGGTTCCTGACCACCATCTCCCTTGCCTGGGGTCCCAGATGCTGGCTGGCCTCCCCCGCAGGGGCCTGGGTGTGGGCAGCAGGTTCTCCCCCTTCCCCGCAGTGTCTGGGGGGCATTGCTCCTCCCCTGGCTGCCGGCGGGGCTGGGGGAGGGTTCTGCAGAAGTCTACGTCCTGATTCAGGAACCACATATGTCCCAAAGCAGAGATTTAAATTCCTCAGGTGTCCCCCATCTGTTGTGGGTGGTCAGGGCGTGTGGGAGGGGGGTCCTCATTCGACTACCCCCTCATTCTGCCCCTGCTGTCAGACCACGGGAGGGGGCGGCCTGGCCATGGTCAGGTCCCAGGGCAGGTCCTAGGGCTGGCCCACGTGGGAGGGTCTGCATGGGTCCCTCATGCCAGATGCATCTTCTGTTCTGTGTGTTACGGACATGGAGGGCGGTGGGGGGCGGGGGGCACTCGCTGACCGTGAGGGGCTGTCCCTCCTGGGACTAGCCGATTCCCAGGGGTGGTGAGCAATCCACCAGAGGGGCTCCCCCTGTGTGCAAACCACCCAGTCCCCTCACCCCCCCAACCCTAAGCAACCCTGCGGCCTCCCCAAATACCGCAGAGTGGCCTGGCGAGCCCCACCTGGGGGCAGCGCCCGAGTGCCGCCCTGCTGGCCTGCTGAGCCTCACAGTTCCCACCAAACTCGGTATTTTCCAACAGCCTCAGACAGGCTCCGAGTTCGGGGTCCTCTTTGTCCTGCGACTGTCCCCGGACGGGCTTGCATTTTCTCTCTGGCGGCTGGAGGCGCCCTCTGGGCTGAGCCACGCGGTACAAACCTTGGGGTTTTGGTGATGCGGCTGTGGGCTACGGGCTCCTGTGTGCGCATTACCTGTTAGGTGTTACGTGTCCCCCGCAGGTTACACGGCCCTCCACAGACCAGGTGTCTCCAGCGCTGGGGGCGTGGCCGTGGGGATGACAGCGGCCTCCCGGTGGGTTGGCGTCTGGGGTTGTAAGGAGTCGGGGGGGATGCCTGCGAGGTTTCCGGGAAGAGAATTCAGTGAAAACCTCTCCCGGGCACACACCTCTGGGTTCACGGCGGTCCGTGGAGGCAGTGGCCAGGTCCCCCTGCACTCCTACTGTGTGTCCCTGGCTACCAGCAGGAAAGAATTCAAGTCAAGAAATCTCATAAACAGAGGATTTACAGCTGTGCGGGCAAGGCCCAGGGGTGCAGGGACCCCCAGACAGACAACAGTGGGAGCCTCGCTTCTCCTAAAGCAACCTGCAGCGAGCACTCCATCCTGGAGGCCTGTGGGGGCTGGAGGCCCGGGGGCGGGGATGCCCCACAAGACTGGCTGGATGTCAGTGTGGGACGGTGGACAGGGAGGGCGGGAGAGGCGGCCCTAAGGGGCTTCCCCGAACAGCAGGGTAGCCCAAGACGGAGACTGGATTGGGCAGCAGGGTGGGTCCCGGCTTGACCAGCCATGTGCCAGCCCTCCCCAGGAAGGACCCGGCCCCGTAGCCCTGCAGAGCCTGCAGCTTTGGGGGTGGGGACCTGGAATGAATCTGGGGATGATATCCCCAAAAAGTGATCTTTAAATGCCCCACCCACAGGATTGGATCCCATCTGCCTTTGGGGGAGTCGGGGTCATTACTTGGAAGGAGAGCAGGCAAAGGTGGGAGGTGATCTCAGATCCAGCTCCTGGGAGCCCCTGCCCTGAGGATGCCTTACCAGTTGGACCTCAGGCAGGCCCACCCACCCCAGGCCTGGGGTCTGTGACCACCTTGCGGAGGACCCTGAATCACGAGGTTGATGACTCAGCACTCCGGCCGTGCTGTCCCAGCTCCCACCGCCCCTCCTGGCACCGCGACCAGAGGTCGGCAGTGTAGCACACAAAATGTGGCAAATCACTATTATTCACGATGGCCAACCCATTCCTGCAGTGACAGCATGCGGTGCTGAGTTAATCCCAAGGGAGGCGGCCCAGGGCTGGGGCAGGACAGCGGCCCGCAGGGGAGGGCAAGGGGGCCCCGCGGAGGAGGCGCCAACACGCGAGTGCCCCATTTCTCTGGAGGTTTTTACTTCCTCTCCCTTTCCGGATTTGCTCCTCCTCCAGCTGGAGCTTCCTTCCGTGAAGCGACAGACGGACCCAGAGAAGGGGGAGGCCAGGGAGACCAGGGAGGCCTCTGGGGGGACTCATGTGTTCCAGCAGGCCCCCGGGGCTGGCCTCCCCGCCCCACCAGCTGGCGGGGTGAGCAGCGCGGAGCCCGGGACTGTGGGAGCTGGCAGGACAGACATCCCCCGACCCTGGACCTGGGAAGACCGAGCCGGGTGGGCCTTTCTGTCCGTGGGCAGGAGCAGGCCCATATGTACACGATGTCCCAGAGCGCGAGGGCCTGCAAGGGCGCAGGGGCCTGGCCCTTGGTTTCTGCGGGACTCTGGGCCCGGACTGAACCGCCCTGCTCAGCTCTGCGGAGGTGGGGGCAGGTCCAGAGGCGGGGCTCCTCCTCATTGCCTTTGGCACAACTCCCAGCAGTAGGGAGGAAGCGAGGCTCAGCGGCCCTGGAACAGAAGCTCCCCCCACAGCCGTAGCCCAGCCCCCCTGGACCCCACTTGGCAACATCTCCCTGGCAGAGGGGGGCGGGGGGGGCCCCGAGCTTCTGGTCCTGGAGAGGCAGGTGGCGGCGGAGGGCCCTCCATGTGCCCAGGAAGGGGGAGGCCGGGGGTCTGCCAGCCGGCCCGCCGTGGGGTCTCTGGGGTGGCGCCCACCGGACAGGCCAAGTGGGTCACGGGCTCCGTGTAGGCGTCCGGGAAACCGACCAGTGGCAGTGTGCACGCCCTGGGCTGCTCGAGGAGCGGCCTCTTCCCTGTGGGTCTCTGGGCTCAGGTGCTGTGCAGACCGGCCAGGAGAACTGTCCCGTCCACCCTGGGGGGAAGAGGCCTTCCAGCTGCTTCCTCCTGCGAGTTGGCGGACCAGCAGCAGGCAGGATTTTATCATTACTTCATCCCACCTGGAACCGGCGTGGCCGAGTTCTCACCGGCACAGGATGAAGGGCAGCCCGCATCCCGTGGCCCCTCATGCTCGTGGGGGCATCCCAGCCGCCATTCTGGGGCCGGAGCCTCAGTCAAGGCGAAGGCAGGACTCCTCTCCCCCTGCGGGCTCCGGGAGACCCCTTCCGACCCCTCGCGGCTCCTGGACTCCCCTCCGAGCTCCTGGAGACCCCTTCCTGCCCCTCATGGCTCCTGGACTCCCCTCCCCCTCCCGGCTCCTGGAGACCCCTTCCTGCCCCTCATGGCTCCTGGACTCCCCTCCCGCTGCAGGCTCCGGGAGACCCCTTCCTGCCCCTCGCAGCTCCTGGCGGCAGCAGTGGCCTTCGGGTTCCCTGGTGTGTAGATGCACCCCTCTCCCCTCTGCCCCCGGTCGGGTCACATGGTGACCATGTGCCTCCCACTGTGTCTGCTTCCTCCCCCCGGAAGATACTGCGCATTGGACTCAGGGCCCACCCTCACCCAGGATGACCTCGTCTGCACGGGTGAGACCCGCAACGTCACCGACGCGCCTGTTTGGGGAAGACCCTGCCACCCAGTACGATACGCATGCGTAATTACGGAATCCTCACAACGCAAGGTCTGTGGGAGGGCAGAGACCTGGAAAACGTGCGCGGAGGGGCTCCGTGGGGAGCAGACATGCTAGTTTCCTGCCGCGTTGACTGATCTGTGGATTGGGCAGGGCGTGGGGGTCGGGGGGGCACGCTGGCTTGCATCTTGGGTCAAGCTCATCTCTGAGGGCCAGCCGGCGTGGCCTGGGCCTCCTCGACGGTTCCAGGCTTCAGCGTCTGGGGTGCAGAGGGAAAGGCAGGTGGAGCCTCGCCTCTGTCCCGGGCACGCTCAGGGGCGCAAGCACTGCAGCAGCTTCTGACGCCTGCTGTCCGAGGCCCGGAGCAGGAGGCCTGCTGACCCCCTGCCCGGAGCGGGAGGCCTGCTGACCCCCTGCCCGTGGATCGAGGGCCACCTTCGCAATCCACAGCTTCCCACCGGGAGGGGGCCTGGCCTGCCTGGGCCCAAGGCTGGGCCCTGCGGGATGTCCCCACACTGCTACCTGGTGGTCGCCATCCGAGCTCTGGGAAATGCCAGGCGCCTGGGCCCCCTGTAGCTTCTCCAGATCCCGTGTGGACGTGGCAGGCGTTTCTCTCTGAGGATGGGGTCCAGCCCAGACGCGTCCCTCACCGTCTGCTTCATCCTGCGTGGGGCACCGTCATCCAGGAGCTGTTGGGAGAACTCGAGAGCCTCCGGGACCCCCGGGCTGGAAATGCCCAGACATCCCCCCAACAAAGAAGCCCCACTGAGGAGAGGCCGCCGTCCCGGCTGTCACAGCTCCCGAGGACTCCCTGCCCCTCCGCGCAGCTGTTCCCCCCCAGCGGACGGTGCATGGGCTTCTCGCCATCTGGGGTGCGGGGGTCACCAGCCGCTGGCCCACAGTGGGGCCGGGCATGGGCAAGGCCGGGGGGGGGAGCGGCTGGGCTTGTGTTGAGAACAGGTTCAGGGACTGTACCACCGAGTTTCCTGCCACGCTCAGCCCCGTCCTGTCATGACCCCTCAAGCGCCCCCCACCTCCTGTTCAGTCCCCCCCTAGGAGCTGGGATACGACTCCCGCGCAAGGCCCTCCGGGACCTTCATTCTGGGGCGGGAGGCTCATTATGGCTTAGTCTGGTGCCGTGCAAGTGCCCCGGAGTGCCTGGGGTCTGGGACGGCATGGCCAGTAAGTGGGAGCCACCTGCGGGACGGGGAGGGGCTGGGAGCACACAGGTGCAGCAGACAGAAAGCTCCTCTGCGGGGCTGCCCCTCTGGAACTGGCATCCCGTGCAGGGTTTTTCTGTTCTTTGTGGCCTCTGGAGCTCAGAGAGCGTGCTTCTGTGGCTCAGTTTCCCTGAAATCTCGTCTTCCGGGCGCCTGGGTGGCTC
>PITA01031044.1:0-15748 GCA_004023965.1 Spilogale gracilis
GGAAGGGAGAAAGAGGAAGGAAGGAAGGAAGGAAGGAAGGAAGGAAGGAAGGAAGGAAGGAAGGAAGGAAGGAAGGAAATGGCAACCTTGGGATGCCTGGGTGGCTCAGTTGGTTAAAGCATCTGCCTACAGCTCAGGTCATGAACCCAGGGTTCTGGGATGGAGTCCTGCATGGGGCTCCTTGCTCAGCAGGGAGCCTGTTTCTCCCTCTGCCTGCTGCTCCCCCTGCTTATACTCTCGCTTGCTCTCTCTCCTGTGCTCTCTCTCTGGCAAGTAAATAAATACAATATTTTAAAAAAAGGAAGAAACAGCCACCTTGCGAGAAGAACGTTAAGCAGGGAAAGAGCCCCAGCTATGGGCAGGAGGGCCTCCTGGGGGAGAGGGGGCTCTGGAGCCACCACAGTGTCTTCAATGCCGGCCCTGCCCCAAGCCCTCCACGCCCTCAGAGACACTCACGATCTGCTTCTCCGTGTATCTGTTGGAGCTCAGCAGGTTCACGGCCTCCATGTGCCCAAAGTCAATGTCATGACCCAGGAGAAAGATGAACAGCAGCTTGCAGACGTATTTTTTTTTACTGTAGCCATCAAGAGCCTTGTCACCTACAGAAAAGGTGGGTAAGGCGGGGAGAGCAGAGATGTCATCAGCAAGAGCCAGGTAACAGAAAGCACGGGCTGGCCGGCCACAGAGAGGCAGCCGCCTGCCAGACACATGGCGCAGTGCTGAGTGCAGGCGATGTTTCTAGACCAGACGGTGCGCATCAGAATCCAAAGGTCCGGCTTCCCTTAAAAAACAGAAAGCAGAATCCCTGGCAACAAGAGGCAGCCCAGGGCAGGCCAGGCCCCAGGGGGTCCCCTCCAGTGTACCATGGCCCTGCCAGGGCTGCTGAGCCAGCCCCCACTTATACCAGCAAGTCAATCTTTTAAATGAGCTTATTAACGCAGGCCGATAAGCGGGCTCTAAGCAACCCTCCTTTCACGTCAATCTCAGCACAAATCACCCACCCACAGAAATCACACATAAGAAGAGCAGGGCGGAGAGGGTGCCTGGGTGGCTCAGTCGGTTGAGCATCTGCTGCTTTCAGCTCGGGTCGTGATCTCAGGGGGATGTGATCTCAGGGTCGTGGGATCGAGCCGCCTGTCCCTCTCCCTCTGCCCTCTGCTCCTCCCCACAATGCCCATGTTCACTATTTCTCTCTCTCTAAAACAAATAGAACCTTAAAAAAAAAAGAAAAAAGAAAAAAGGCCACAGGGGCCCATGTCTTCACCCTAACCACAGCGCGACCGAGCGCCTCAAGAGAGGCTGTGACAAGGCGGGTTCCAGATGCATCACTGGCAGAACACAAAATGCTATTTTAAAAATGACCACCCTACACCATTCTAAGTATGAGAAGTCCTATCTCACCTGATAAAGGGTACGATATTCTTGGGAGTCAGCCATTAGGAGACTGCAGAGGTGACAACCAGAAAGACTGGTCATCTTCCTGAGCTACGTCTTGTAGTGACGCCACAGTGTGA
This sequence comes from Spilogale gracilis, assembly GCA_004023965.1. NCBI lineage: Eukaryota > Metazoa > Chordata > Mammalia > Carnivora > Mephitidae > Spilogale > Spilogale gracilis. Next base: position 1,515 of record PITA01031044.1, read on the forward strand.
AGGACCCATGGGGGACACGTGGGGGCCAAACAGGACTTAGGGGAAATGGGAAGGTAAGGACACGGTAGTCATCACTGGTGACGGGTCGGGAGGCTTGTGCTCCCTGGATGAGCACTGGCTGACCCCAAAGGTGGTCTAGGAGAAAGACCCCCCCAAGGTTTCCTAGGACGACGATCCAATGTCAGCCAGCCAGCTGGTCACCGCTCCTGGAGAAGTTCTGAAAAACCCTTCATACTTTCACCAACAAACTGACATATGATTCAACGACCAAACAATGCACAAGGAGGCCAGGCCCGGTTCCCCCACCACCACCACCCACTCCTAGAGCCGCTCTCTGCACCTGGGGAGCCCAGCTCTGCCACATCTTGGCCAGGACGCACCCTACCTGCCATAGGAGAGTGCCTGTAGGTACGGACAAGCAGCAGTGATCCCCCCTCTCCTCCCCACCCAACCAGCCTTCAAGAACCAGCCTGGATTCCACCTACCTCGGAAGCCTCCTTCGACAAGCAAACCTGAAGTACCACCCTACCTCCTCTCACCTCCTGGAGATAGGTCCGTGCTACTCAGAGCACATCTTGAAGGAAAACAGCAGTGTTGGCAAAGGGAGCACCAGCAGCTCGATCAGACCAGGCTCTGTGCGGACAACCACGGAAGCACTAGGGGCCCCTTCCCTGCAGCTCCCTGGTTTCTGCTCCTGCAGGACCTGAGACACTGGACCCCTCCTCCAGCGCTCCCTGATGCTAGGAGACTTCCAGCAGGCACACATCTCAAGGCTGCACCCACAGGAAAGTAAGGGCCATCACTCAGGCAAGATCAGGTATCTCTCAACTGGCCAGTGGCTGTGACACACGCTGAGTGCCGATACCCAGAAGGCAGCCTGGGACACTCACAAGGTAACCTGGGTCCCAGCCCAGAGGGACTCAACAGGCCACCCTGCCTGAAGCCAGAGTACCCGATGCGGCTACAGCTCCAGTGAGAGGGCAGCACAGAGAACCTGCACCCCGAAGGGCACCAGCAGAGAGACTTGCCCATTTCTGCCACAGCTCAGTACAATGGGGGAAGAAAGACAGCCTCAAGAACACAGGGCCCACACTCTGCCTACACGCCTCCCCCAGGTGCCCAGCCCGTGCAGCCCCACCTGCTCTTAGGGGTTCCTCACCTGCTCAAGAATGACCTGTGGGAAGGCTTTCCACTGAAGGCCCCAGCCTTAGGGCCTGCCACGGGGAGCCCGCTCAGTGGCCGCCATGGGAAGCACTGTCCCTTCCGAGACGCACGCTGGAGTCGGGCTGGGGGTTCCTGCAGAGCTTCATACAGTCTGGGGTTCGGGCCGCGGGGTTCACGGCGACTCCAGGGCTTCACCAGCCTCCCCAGCAGCAGCCAGCTACCAGGGCTGCAGACTGAGAGATCAGGTCACCTCTGGGCTCAAGAGTGACACTACAGCACTCCCGGCCTCAGGTGTCCTGGCCAAGGAGGGGGAACCTGCACTGTGGCCTCACAGAGAGGCCTCAAAAGCAAAAGGCTCTGCTTCTCCCACAGCCCAGATGCTGGTTCCTGTCAACACAGAGGCTCGCTGGCTCCGTGTCCATTCATGCAGCCCCTCACACGGCAGACCCAGGCACGGGGCAGGCCAGAAGCCCGGTGTGTGTGCACACGTGCGTGCATGTGTGCGTGTGTTGTGAGCCTCGCATCCTCACGGCCCTCCGCAGGGCACTGCTGGGCCTGGCTCTTCATTCTCCCGGAGACAGAGTCAGTCTCTCCAGTACAGAACTGACTGGCAGGACACAACGTCCTCACGCCAATGGTCAGTTCCAATGGCACTTCCATGAATGTCTCTGGGCAGAACCTGTCCACATAGCTCTCCCTCAGCCTAAGAAGGGACATGGCTGCAGAAGGGACCCTCCCACAGTTTGGGGTGAGAACAGGAGGAGTTCTGAGGGCTCACAACGACCTCCAGGCCCCACCCTGCCCATAACCTCCACCCAGCCCTCTCAGTGTGCCCCCAGTGCCCCAACCGGCACCCAGATTCCCTCTGCAGCCGCAGGCTACTCGCCTGCCCGAGGAGAGTCATCGCTCTCTGCACTGCCGACAGCCTGGGCCCTGGCCAGGCCAAACCAGCTACCTTCTCTGCTGTCCAGGGAGCTGAGCTAGCCTCTTGCTCCAAGGGAGGGTCCAACTCTGTCCTCCTGGGGGCTCTCCTTCAGTCCCAGGGGCCACTCTACCTCCTTGGGCCTTGCCGTCACCCTGAGCAGAGCTCCGGAGTACCCCAAAATGACTGTCCCTCTAACCCAATGTGGTTCCACTCTCTTGACCAGACAGGATTGAGAGGATCCTCAAAATGTTGGTTTCAGCACGGGCTAGAATTTTTTTATTATTCCAGTGATTTCACATAGTGAAATCGCACCTCTCCCGCCTGAAAGGGTGTGGCTCGTGTCCCTCCCCAGCTGCGAGGATCAGAGGAGAGAGGAGGCAGGAAAGCAGGCCACACACCCCACCACATCCTGGCTGGGGCTCAGGACCCAGCCTGCGCCCCTGGGGCCCCCCAGCTTCTCTCTGGCCTCCTCCCCAGGGGGCCAATATAGGAATGAAGGAGAGCACAGCCGGGGCTAAGCGGCGCCCGAGACAAAGTGAGAGCCCAGCGGCGGCTCACGAGGGTCACCTATCACGGGCTCTTGCGATACATGCCGACTTCAGAACGTGAACTGTGATAAAAGCCCCATATCAGAACAACTGAATCCTGCTATTCCTCTAAGAATATTAAGCAGTAAGACGCAAGACTGGAGAGCCAGTCCCCACTGCCTCCAGGTGCATGGCCAAACAAGCCCCCCCCTTCTCCGGGGCTGGGGCCCTGACAGTTGCCTGCCATGCGCGTCAGAACCAGGCCGGCCTGGGGACCCGCACACTGCTGCTCCCCCGCACCTGTCCCCCCGCCACACCCCCGCCCCGACTGACCTGATAACACCCATCAAGTCACTCCTGCTTCTGAAGGTCCATCCTATCTCAACAGTGGCGATGGCCAAAATTCGTCCAAAATAGCCACGCTTTAGGGACAGGGGAGATGCAGCCGGTTCAATATCGACAAGCTTTACTCGTGACCCCAGCAGACCTCACACTGACATTGTCATTTGTGCCTTAAGAACAGGACCCTTGTACTAAAGACAGACATGGCCTGGGACGTACAGGTTTCCAAACCCTCAGCCTCTCTGTGGGTCATGAAGGCCATCATGTAACGCAGGGAGAGGGCACCTCTCCTGTGAGATCTGAACATGGCCACCCCAAGTCAGACCCTCTCTTGCCCAGAAAGATGTTCTCATCTGATGGATAGGATGCCAGCAAGAACCAGCATGGCCACACACATAACCTCCTGTCACTAGGGCAATGTGTCCAAGCCCCAAGAGCCAGATTCTTCCACATGGCATTTGAGCCACAATCCTTTTTCCACCTTTTCCTCACAGATTGGTGCTCGACAAGTATCTTCTTATGTTCAAAGAGGTACAAAGAGGGGCGCCTGGGTGGCTCGGTTGGTTGAGCGACTGCCTTCGGCTCAGGTCATGATCCCGGAGATCCGGGATCGAGTCCCACATCGGGCTGCCTGCTCGGCGGGAAGCCTGCTTCTCCCTCTCTCACTCCCCCTGCTTGTGTTCCCTCTCTAGCTGTGTTTCTCTCTGTCAAATAAATAAAATCTCTAAAAAAAAAAAAAAAAGGTACAAAGAAGATACCGAGGATGGGCACGGAAGGTCCTCGCCCCGCAGGCCACTCTGCCCACCTCCTCCGTGAACTGTCTTAGGAATGCTCACACCAGAGAATCCAGTCTTCCTCCCCAGGTCCCCGCAGATGTGAGGTGTTTTCTTTACTCTCTAGAATGCTTACTGATTTTAGGGGTTAAGAAAAGGGTGATGCAAATCAAGACCACAATAAGGCACCACCACACACCCACCGCGATAAGCAGACCTTACGAGACTAACCACCCCAGGTGCAGGTGAGGGTGTGGGGGGCGGGCCTGCTCAGTACGGCAGGCAGGAGCACGACATGCGCAGTCACTCTGGAGAGCGGTGTGCTGGCTTCTCACAGACTGAGGCCTCCACCTTCCGTGGGCCCGAGGGGTGTGTTCCCAGGGAGAGCTCACCACGTGAGGTCGAGCCCTGGGCACCAGCAGAACGTCCGCCCACCGTCCAGGGCCGTGTGGGAAGCAGGCCCGGAAGCACCGGCACACGCAGCGTGAGCGCCCCCTGGCGGCACCGTGCTCAGGTGAAGACAGAGGTCGTGAGAGACCTTACACAGTTCTTTTCGGTGACTTTTCCAGAACCGGCAAAGCTACAGTGACGGAAAGTGGGCCAGTGGTTTCCAGGGCCTGAGGAAGGTGCCTAAGAGCCGAGGGACACAAGGGAACATTCATGGTGCTGGAAATACTCTGTTCCGTTTGTGCTGGCAGCTGCAAAAATACACGCATCTTCCAAATTCAAAGTGCACACTTAAAAGATGAGTAAATTTTATTGTGGATAAATATCTCATAAAGCCAGCTTTTAAAACATTACTGCCAATTACACCAGGAAGAAGGGCACAGAAGATGGCAAACACGGACAGAGCACCAGGCGCTGGTGTAGCCGGCCCCGCCGCGAGCCCGTGTGGCGCATCCCTTACACTGAGCCTCACACTTCCCCCATGAAAGGCTGTGGTTTACTTCAGTCTTTCTACACCTACAATAACCTAAGTTCTTCCATGGGAACTTCTTCATTCCCGTGTGCACCCCTAGAACTTAGGGGCCACCCAGCAGTCATTCAAGTTAGCATATACCATCTGGTAAACTGCAGACAAGCCGAGAGAGGCAAGCATCGTGTCCTTGTAAACTCTAACACAGCAGCTGTTTTCCAGTGGTTTAAGGACAGCGTGTGCTGGTTAACGTCATAGGAATTACCCCGTTCCACCCCAAAACTCAGTGGCTTACACGACACGCACCGACTTCTTGCTAATGAGTCTCAGCAGGAGGGGCCTCCGGCCACAAGTGGACCTAGGCCTGCGCAAAGTGCCTCTCCTTCTCTCCGCACAGCAACACCCAAGCAAGTTCTTCTCATGGAGGCGATGGGAAGACCCCCAAGGGTGAGTGGCAACGAACTTGGGTCTGAAAGTGGCACGCAGACACTGTCTACATCCCAAGGGCCACACGCCACGACCAAACCACACCTTTCCTCCAACAACAGAGCTCACCAGTGAAGCCACCGGCCTCCAGCTCTCTTGAAGGCAAGGTTTGGGATTAGAGATGCAACTTCCTAATGTTCCTAGGACTGTCATGTTTTATCACCTTTATCTGTTGTCAAGTATTTTTTCCACCTGTACTTGTAACTGCCCAAGAAAGTTCTGTGCACAACAATCACGTACATTTCTATACATATCTGCCACTCCTTTCCTTTTCTTCTGCACCTCTGCCCTCCCCTCTGGGATCATTTGTTTCTGGCCTGAAGTGCATCCTTCAGAATTTCGTGAGCTCCACTTCTGTCTGGAAAAGTTCCATTTTAGTTTCATTCTGGAAGACGCTCTGGCTGGGTAGAGCCTGCAGCTGGTTGGTCAGCGCGCTGCCCTCCTGCTGTCCGCCGTGTGCGCCGCCGGCCGGCAGCACAAGCCCTCACCAGCCTGGCTCCTCCCAGGACGGCCTGCCTCTGGACTTCTGCATTCCCACAGTGACGTGTCTACACACACTGCAGTTCAGTAAGTTTCATGCATTTTTTAAGATACACAAATTTATTAAGACCTCAAAAATATTTAACAATCTATTGAAGTCCGAATAATAAACTGTTAATATATAAAATCTAAAAAGGTAGATAGAATTAAGAATTAGATTTCAATGGATTTGGGGGTGGGGGGACGACGGTAGATGCCATGAAGGAGGCGGCAATGCCTCACCCGTGTTCGCACTGTCAGGCCCGAAGGTTTCTTCCATCCTTGTCAAGGGGGGTGCAGAACTTCTCTCCTTCCGTGCACACAATTTCATGTGCTCTTAAAGCTGTCATACCCTCCCTCCTTTCCTTCTGGGACACAAATTACACCTTTCAGGCTTTTTCACCACACACCTCTGTCTCTCACTGTTCTGTGTCCTTTATCTGCCCTCCATCTGTGCTGTATCCAGGGTCCTGTATCCAGAACAGGTGTGGTTCTTACCTATCAGCCAGAGTACTAATCTCTCTGCAACTATGTGAGCTGTTGGAAAACCAGAGTTCTTCGTTCTGGTTACTGCAGGTCTCGGTTCTGGAACGTCCATCTGGTCCTATCTCATGATCTGCCATGTCACCTTTCACACCAGAAGTCTCCGACTCAGAACTTCAAGCGTGCCTTTTCTTTAAAAATGGCAGACTTACTTCTTTACTGTGACCAGACTCTGTTCTCAGATTCTCTGTAATTCTGTCTCTGCTGCCGCTTGCTTGTGCCACCCTGATGTGCACGGTCCCTGTGACTGTATGCTGGGCGTCGAGTGTGAGGAATCAGCTCTAGGAATCAGGTGCACCTAGGAAGATAGTGCCCTCCTCCAGACAGCTGTTTCCTCACCTGAAGCCAAGGGTAAAGTCTGAGGTTCTGTGGGGCACTCAGGTGCCCAAAGCCCTGCCGCACATCTGTGACGGTCCACTCCTGCCCTTAGGGCCTTGCCTTTGAAAGTCTCAGTACAACGTGGAAGGGTCTCCACTTCTGATGGGCTCCAGGCTTTGATCTTTCTCCGAGACCAGGGCTGCCTGCTCACTCTCAGCACTCAGACATCTGTCCTATGCCTGGTAGGAAAGTTAGGAGCCTCCCTGACCTCCACCCGTAGGTGGCAGCAGGGCACCCCCTCCCGGCTGTGGCAGAAAACAGTCTCCAAATATGGCCAAGTGTCCCCAAGAGAGAAGGCAAAATCAGACAAGTAACCAACCCTCTTGACTCTCATGGAGACCAAAATGTCTGTGTTTCCTAGCTTTTTCTCTGGGATTAGCAGATGCTCTCGAGGCACGAGCAGCCCAGTGCTATACCTGCTGATGTGCACACGGACCTCCTCTTAGAGAAGTCTCAGGGATTCCTCCTTGCTTCTTGTCACTCAAACTTTTGTTCAATATTATGTCTCTTTCTGTTTTCAGCAGAAGGTATGGCTACTGTGTGCACCACCCAGCGCGGCAGCTCCCAGCCACACGCAGCCGGCTGCTGGGCACCCAGAGCATGGCCGGTCTGAGCTGAGTGTGCTCTCTGCATACAACCAGGTTCCAGAGTCTTGTATGGAAAAGATGGAAGATATCTGCTCAAAGAACGAGACCTTTTTCTGTTGACTACGTGTTCTAATGGTAATATTTTAGGCATACTCAACGAAGGAAATTAAAAATAGGTTTTAAAAAAAATAGGTTTTTTTAAAGTTTTGTTTTTTTGTTTTTTTAGCAATCTCTTCACCCAACATGGGGCTCAAACTCACAGCAAGAGTCACATGCTCTTCTGACGGAGCCAGCCAGGTGCCCCTAAAATTAGTTTCATCTGCTTCTTTTTACTTTTTTAAAGGTGGCTACTAGAAAATTTAAGTACACGTCTGCATTAGTGACTTGCATTCTATTTCTCCTGGATGGCACAGACCTAAATTATCTGAAGCAGAAGCAGGGTGCACAGTTCTGAAGACAAGGGATAGGTCTTCTCAACTCAGGGCGTACACATACGCAATAATGCCAACTGCTTAGGAGAGGAGAGGGACCCTCTTTCCTTATCTAGGACAGCTTAGCTCAGGCAGGCTCGAAGACAGAAGAAACAACAGAAGCCTTGTTTGCCCCCAAAACATTTATACAGAGAATCTGAAGATTTACCACCTAAAGGGCCATGAACTCTTTTTTAATAACAACATGATTAACACATATTAGGCATTCACTTTCTATGAAATAATTTATACATCTTTCCATACGTAGATGTAATTCGTGTGGCAGACACGGACCCTCCCTTCCACTAAGGACGGGAGCTGCCGAGAGCGTGGTTAACCGTCAGGATTAGCTTTGCCAGGGACTGCCTTCCTTGGCTTCGAGCCACAGCTGAGGAATGGGGTGCTACAAGGGCCCAGCCATTCCCACCCAGTGCCAGACACCTCTCACAGGCAATCTTCACCCCAAAGCTCCCTACCGGGCCAGCATATCCAGGGGGCACCTCCTCTGCCTGCCTCCAGCCCTCTCCCTCCCTTCACTTCTCACGGGCGCTCCTCTCCCATAAATCCCATCCTCCAAGCCCATCTCAGCGTCTGCTTCAGAGAACCCAGTCCAAGATGACCATCAACACTACACTTCACAGCTGAGCAAAGACACAGAGTAGCAGGCCTAATAAGCATCAGAGCAGGAACGCATCTGCATGTCATCAGAGCACCCTTACTCTTGACCACCATGTGCTACTTCCCTGCAGAAACAAGGAAAGTTATAAAGCCCTCAGCAGAGAAGACATACAGATGGCAAAGTGCACATCGCATGCCATCAGGGAAATGCACTTCAAAACAACAGTAAGAGGGGCGCCTGGGTGGCTCAGTTGGTTAAGCGACTGCCTTCGGCTTAGGTCATGATCCCGGAGACCCAGGATGGAGCCCCACATCGGGTTCCCTGCTCAGCGGGAAGCCTGCTTCTCCCTCTCTCACTCCCCCTGCTTGTGTTCCCTCTCTGGCTGTGTTTCTCTCTGTCAAATAAATAAAATCTTTAAAAAAAAAAAACAAAAAAAAAAAAACAGTAAGAGGCCCCGCCTCTAAATAAACAAATAAAATCTTTAAAACAGTAGTAAGCTCCCTGTGCGCACCTGCTGGAAGGACCCAAACCCAGCACATGGGCGGCACCAGAGGGGGCTCCTCTGTGTGGCTGGTGGGGACGCAAAGTGGGGTAGACACTGTGGGAGAGTCTGGCAGCTTCTCACCAAACGATATATACCATCACCGCACGATCCGGCAGTCATGCTCCTTACGTCCACGCACACGCTGCCCGCAGATGTTCGAGGCTGCTTTATTTATGGTTCAAACAGGGACAGTCCTAACTGACCCAACTTGGAAGCAACCGAGATGTCCCTCTGCAGGTGGAAGGATAAATATATGGTGGCCCACCAGACCCTGCCCTGTGCATCTGAGACGAAGAGGAAAGAGCCATGAAGCCATGGAAGACGTGGAGGAACCTCACAGGCATCTGACTGTGTGGAGGAAGTCAGTCTGAAAGTCTGCATCCCGTAGGAATCCGACTCTGTGATGTTCTGGGAAAGGCAAAACTACAGAGACAGTAAAAAATGAGTGGTTGGGCGCCTGGGTGGCTCAGTAGGTTAAAGCCTCTGCCTTCGGCTCAGGTCATGGTCTCAGGGTCCTGGGATCGAGGCCCCATCGGGCTCTCTGCTCAGCGGGCAGCCTGCTTCCTCCTCTCTCTCTGCCTGCCTCTCTGCCTACTTGTGATCTCTCTCTCTGTCAAATAAATAAATAAAATCTTTAAAAAAAAAAAAAAAATGAGTCGTTGCCAGGGTTTGAGGGGAAGGAACACACAGAAAGGTGGAGCACAGAAGACTTTCAGGGCAGTGAAACACGCCGCACACCACACCGTGGGTCCGCATCATCACCCCTTTGTCCAAAACCACAGAACGCACACATCAGCTGTGGGCTGTGAGTGATGAAGACACATCTAGGGGTGCCTGGGCGGCTCAGGTCATGATCCCAGGTCCTGGGTCAGGCTCCCTGCTCAGTGGGGAGCCTGCTTCTCCCTCTCCTTCTGCAGCTCCCACTGCTTGTGCTCTCTCTCACTCTCTGACAAATACATAAATAAAATCTAAAAAAAATAAAAAGAAAGACAACGACAACGTGTTTGTGTAGGTTCATCAACTGTAACAAATGTACCAGCCTGGTGGGGATGTCAGTAATGGGGGCTGCATGTATGGGGACAGGGGCATATAGGAAACTTCTGTACCTTCCTCTCAATTTTGCTGTGAACCCAAAAAGACACTAAAAAAATAAATTCTTTTTATTTAGAATAGGGCAAAGGCAGTCGCTTAACCAACTGAGCCACCCAGGCGTCCCTAAAAAAATAAATTCTTAACAAAAACAAATTTTTTAAAAATCTAAGCAATGAAAGTTACAGACCCCCCAAAATACATATATATACGCACACGTATATTCAAGTGTGTGTGTGTATATATATGAAAAAGCAAATCTTTCCACATACAGTTTCAGAAGTTTTGCTGACCTTCTAAACAAATCCTTAGGCCCAGTTAAAAATATGAAAACATGGAATGAGGCCGTTGCAACAAGGGGAAAAGACATGGGGTGAAGAAAGTCAAAACAGAAGCCACCCCCCAAAAGGTGAACAGCACCCTAGAGACCCAGTTTGCCTGCCCCTTCTGCAAGCACGTGAAGTCTTGTGACGTACAGAGAGACCGTGCCCACAACTCCGGAGTCACCTCTTACACTGCGTGCCTAGAGGAGTTCCGGATGCCCACCACGTATCTGTCCGAAGCAGCAGACGTGTACTGCGACCGGACAGATGCCTGCAAGGCAGCCAGTCAAGCGCAGCACAGAGGACCTGGTCTCTTGGCAGCACCGCCTGTCATGGACCTGCCCCGCTGGCTGCCAGTACAGAGACATTCCAGGGCCCAGGGTGTGGGCCCGGCGCCTTTACAGCCCTCCCTCTGCGTGTATGGAGTGGGGGTGAGTATGAGTGTGTGCGGCTGCAAGCATGGCCGTGGCAGTGTGCTTGTGGGCATGGACGGCAGGGGAGGCGGGCTTGCTGGGTCCCCTAGGGCCCTGAAGCGCTCCACTTGGCTTTGAGAGCCGTGACCGTGCTTGCTTCTCCTCGGAGCCAGTGTCCCAACATTCCGGCAAGGGCGAGGTCAGCAGAGGCTGCCTCGGGACCCTCCAGCCTCCTCACCTGCCTCACAACACTTGCCCACTTGACCTGGACTGCCCTCCCTCCTTCCCTGCCTTCCACAGCCTATGGCCTGAGACTCACAGCCATGTCCCGTAGCCAGAACAGCTCCTTTTCAAGTTTATTTGCCTTTGTAGCGAAGGAGGAGCTGCGCTGGGGAGAGCTGTCAGCCACAAGCCCTCAAATAAAGCTAAGAAAGAAAGAAAGAACAAAAGAAAGAGTAAAACTTTCCCTGATGCTCAACAGAAAAATACCTAAAGTTCAGTAGTTTCTGCATCACTTAGTAACACGGAATGTGCATTCTCAAGTCCTGAAACACCATCCATTCCTAGAAGTTCTGCCTTCCACCCACCCCTACAGCTGCTGGAAGTCCTAGCCCTCTCCTCCACTCACTGACTCCAGGCAAGTTCAGGTCACTCTCGGGCTGCATGGACACTGGAACCAGAAAAAGTAAAGGCTTCAAACTAAGGATTTTCAGTCCTCAAGACTGAAAACCTACACTTGACAGTTCTTCAAAATGGGGATTGCTCAGGGAACGTGGAGGTCTACCTGAGATTATTAGGTCATATGGTACATGCTTCATTCACAAAGCCAACCACGCTTCATTACGGGAAGTGCTTAATTACTCAAATACCTGAAACAAATAACGAGCAACCTCCAATAGTGCATTTCTTTGAGATTCATACTTTGAACCAGGTCAGGGAAAAGGCTGGGTCCAGGAAGGGGTCACCTGACCTGGTTGATTCTATACAAGCTGTCAAAGTGATGAACAACCAAGGGCTTGACTTTAAACACGTCTTAGTTCTAGGGGCACCTGGATGGCCCAGTTAGCTGACCGTCTGACTCTGATTTTGCTCAGGTCCTGATCTCAGGGTGGTGGGATCCTGTTCCAAGCTCTGCGCTCAGCAGGGAGTCTACCTGAGAGTCTCTCCCTCTGCCTCTCACACTCACTCACTCGTGTGCGCTCTCTCTCTCCCCCCACTTATAAATAAGTAAATAAAATATTTTAATTACTTTTTTTTTAAGATTTTATTTACTTGGGCACCTGGGTGGCTCAGTGGGTTAAAGCCTCTGCTTTCAGCTCAGGTCATGATCTCAGGGTCCTGGGATCGAGGCCCGCATCGGGCTCTCTGCTCGGCGGGGAGCCTGCTTCCTCCTCTCTCTCTCTGCCTGCCTCTCTGCCTGCTTGTGATCTCTCTCTCTCCCTCTGTCAAATAAATAAATAAAATCTTAAAAAAAAAAAAAAAAAAAAAGATTTTATTTATTTGACAAGAGAGAAACACAGCCAGAGGGAACACAAGCAGGGGAAGTTAGAGAGGGAGAAGCAGGCTCCCCATTGAGCTGGCAGCCTGATGAGGGTCTCAATCCCGGGACCCTGGGATCATGACCTGAGTGAAAGGCAGACGCTTAACGACTGAGCCACCCAGGCGCCCCAAGCACATTTTAATTGTAACAGAGCCATGAGAGTAATCATGCTCAGAACTTTGGTTTGAAGTGGAAAGAATTAAAATGGCATCAGAAGACCAGTCCCCGCTGTATAAAATTTGCAAACGCCCATTTCATGAAAAAGATTGAATGTATTACATACTTACCTTTAAACTTTGATCTAATGTTTGCCAGTTCTTTGTTTATTCTCTTTATTTCTGCTTCTTTACTTTTACCTAAAAAAAGAGAACACAAATGCATTCTTACTTTAGCTGATTTCTGAGCAAACATCTGTCCCCAGACAAGACCAACATGTCAGAGTCAGAGACAGAACAACTGCTCCTAGCAGGCAAGGAAAGACACGGTCTGCCAGTAGCCACTATCAGCAGGGAAGGGGCTGGGACAGAGGGTGGGGCCTCACACAGGCCCCCAGGTCAAAACAGGGCAAGGCTGTAAAAGCACCACAAAGGAAAGCAGCCCCTCTAGACCGCCAGGGACCTACAGGCCATTTCAATCCGACCTTTTGCCACAGTTCTGGAACTGAAAGCACTCGAAATACCTGCTAAACACTTTCACAGTAAATTACTATCAGCTAATAGTTCACTCCTAAAATTGATGGTTACTGCCATGGATAATTTTTAAGAGTATAAACTATAATATGCTTCTAATTCTCTCTATGAAATTCACTGGCCTACAGAATCTGATAAATCCACTTTCACCATATGTGATGAAGCTTGGGAAGTGCTCGCCATTTCACGTAAAAGAGGTGGAAGGTGCATTACATACATGACAGCCAAACTTTTGCCGTATCATGGATCACGACACCGGACTTAAGCCAACAAATACTTGCGTGCATGGAGTGTTAGAACCTGCTTAGCCTGAGGGCCGCTGTAACAGGTTCAATAACCCCCTGGTCATTTAGGCCTCAACACGTCTAAGACCCCCTGGTGATGCCTGTGTTTACCAAATGAGGGCAGTTAAGTCAAAAAACCATTTGTGCATCTTGCTTCAGTTCTTGGAATGTTTGGGCATTCCAGGAACTGGGGGGGGGGGGGGGTTTCAAGTGTTATCTCACCCAACCAAGAAAATTACCATGTAACTCATGCCTGCTGTCTGAAACGCATATAAACCCCTAGACCCTTGCATTCGGGGTCCCTATTGAAACCCGCTGCGCCGGGCAGATACTTGGACCCCAGCTAGCTGGAAATAAATCTCGCTGTGTGATTTGCATCATCCTGAGCGTCCCCAGTTCTTTTTGGGGAAGCAGTCCACATCGGACTTTAACAGGAGCACGTCAGGTGAGGAATGGCGATTAGACCATATTCAGCTTTACTCCACCGTGGCCAAGTGTGGAAACGAAGGCCTAGAGAGTGTGGAAGACTTTCTGAGGGCTACATACTCTGACAAGTACTGTAAAAATGTAAGAAATGATTCCTCACACGGGACATGGTGAGTTGTAGATGAGAACACATCTCTGTAAACTCCCATCACTGTGAAGGCAGGAACGAAGTTTACTACGAAGCACCCTCTCCAGGCGGGTCCTTGCACTATGACTGTATTCGCAGTGGGAGGAAAGGTCTCCACAGAAGCCCCCCCCGCCAGCCCCACATGCTCACAGACACTCAGGCAAGGGGCACTCCTGTGTTCTCCTCCAGAAACGCTGCCCACACGCTCAGCCTTGCTTTGCCCCCCCTCGTGGAACTTACGGCACCTCCTCCAGCAAAGCAACGTCCCCCTGTCCAGGACACCCCGAGAACGTCACTTCTCTTTTACTATTAACTTGCTAAAAAACAAGGCCCTACAGAGCCCCTGACAGAGCAGCTGCTCAGGACAGGGCCACGTGGAAGGCTCACTCACCAGGCACCATTTGAGGTGCCAAGACATAGGTTAAAACGACACTTCCTGCCCTTGGGGAGTCACTATTCTGGGGCGGAGGGTAGGGGCTGAAGGCCTTTA
>PITA01031045.1:0-15747 GCA_004023965.1 Spilogale gracilis
GACCTAGGGGCGCCTGGGTGGCTCAGTTGGTTGGGCGACTGCCTTTGGCTCAGGTCATGATCCCGGAGACCCGGGATCGAGCCCCACATCGGGCTCCCTGCTCGGCGGGAAGCCTGCTTCTCCCTCTCTCAGTCCTTCAGCTTGTGTTCCCTCTCTCGCTGTGTTTCTCTCTGTCAAATAAATAAAATATTTAAAAAAATTATTTATTTATTTGACAGAGAGAGATCACAAATAGGCAGAGAGGCAGGCAGAGAGAGAGGAGGAAGCAGGCTCCCCGCTGAGCAGAGAGCCCCATGTGGGCCTTGATCCCAGGACCCTGAGATCATGACCTGAGCCGAAGGCAGAGGCTTTAACCCACTGAGCCACCCAGGCGCCCTTCATTTAGGTCTTGAAGAAATTTAAAGAGGAAAATGGGATCCTGCATGGGAACAATGCAGATACCTAACACTACAGGATATGTTTAGCAAAAGAGGGGTGGATATGTTGGCCTGAAACCACTCCTAGTTTTCCCGGTGTTTGTTCTTGTTCTCTGAGGATTCAGGTGTCAGTTTCACCATAATTTCAGCCAGGAAAGAAAATACAGTAATGACAGCTCACTGTAGTGATCCGGAAGCTGGCTCTGACTATTCTGGTGATGTTCTCTTCCTATGAACTTGCTAGGTGCCTTAGGCTGTCCTAATGACTTTATCTACGTTTGCATTAATGAAGTAGACACCTGAGTCTCCCCATTTAACAAGTGAACAGATAGATGGCATACAAAGGGATCGAGATGGTAGAAGTTGCAGGGGGTCGGGGGTGAGAGACGGAGCGTCATCATGGATGTTGACTCAGTTCCTGGCTTGACCAGTGGGTGAATGCTGGGCTCACGCCTTGTTTGGAGTGGCAGGAGGGACCGGTTTCCTTGGTATCCTTCTAGCAGACGCCTGGCAGAATGCCTTGTGTGTAGCTTGTGTTCATTAAACATTTGTTGATTCACCACCTGAGCCTCCTCCCTTCCCCCTCATTTTAATCATACTCCTTCCTTGTTCTCATCACCTCTTCCCACAAAAATGCTCCATCTTATTGCTGTGTGGTGGACAAAAGATGGTCCTTAGAGTCAGGTGGACTCAGGTTTGGAATTAAGTCCTGCCACTTAGTGAGTACCCGGCAGGAAGGTGAAGCTCCCAGGCCCCCGTCATAGGATAGGGGACCCTAATACCCACCTCACAGGCAGTCATCGGTGTTCAGTGACATGCTGAATGTAACGAATATCCAGGCATACAGAAGGTGCTAGTAAATAATAGCTAGTGTCATTATTTGTCCTTTTCTTGTGGCTCACCTCTGTTGCCTGTTTTCCTGAGCTCACTTCCTGGAGGAGAGGGAGAAACCTATGCCTGAGGGACTGAGGTTAAGAAGGCAGTGACCTCATGCTGAGGTCCTCTCTGACCTCCACCTCAGGACTATTCACTTCTTAATTTACCTGTATACTCCTTGGGATCTGAGAAGAACCGGTCTCTTTTGGTGTCGAGAAAAGATTTTTCTTTTTTCTTTTCTTTTTAAGGTTTTATTTATTTATTTGACAGGGAGAGAGATCACAGGCAGGCAGAGAGAGAGGAGGAAGCAGGCTCCCCGCTGAGCAGAAAGCCTGATGTGGGCCTCCATCCCAGGACCCTGAGATCATGACCTGAGCCGAAGGCAGAGGCTTTAACCCACTGAGCCACCCAGGTGCCTGAGGAAAGATTTTTGTATAACTATTTTGAGGACTTTCTTTTCTTCTTCTTCTTTTTTTTTTTTTTTAAAGATTTTATTTATTTGACAGAGAGAAACACAGCCAGAGAGGGAACACAAGCAGGGGGAGTGAGAGAGGGAGAAGCAGACTTCCCGTGGAGCAGGGAACCCAATGTGGGACTCGATCCCAGGTCTCCAGGATCATGACCTGAGCCGAAGGCAGTCGCTTAACCAACTGAGCCACACAGGCGCCCCCTTTCTTTTCTTCTAAACCTGTATATGTCATCAGTGATACACATAGCACAGCTGCCCTTTGGACATGATTGATGGGCTTTACATGGGCACGTAGCAAAACAGGTAGCAGAAGCCCTGTCCACAGTGTGGTTTCCAATGTGATCTCCCTCTGGTTTCTGCTGTCACAGTCCCATGATCAGCCATGTGCCACAGGCACAGGGAAGCCAACTGAAGATGCTTTCTTCTATTAGAGGTGGAGAGCACATGCTGGGGCAGAGCCTAGCCTTAGGCTAGCAGACCGGGGCTTCAGTTCCAGCTCTGGCACTTGGGTGCGAGGTGGCTTTGGATACATTCCTTTTCCTCTCTGGATCTTGGTCTCCTCTGTACTCATTGTCTAACTAGGGAATGGGGTCTAATGGTCGCAGCTCTCGAGCCCCTTGATGGGAACTCCGGAAGGCAGAGACAGGAGCTTTCTTGTGTGCAGCTGGGTCCCTCGTGCCTTGCAGGTATCTGCCAGGTAGCAAGTACTTAGTAAATGCTTGTTGAATAAGCGATTGATCCTCAGCAGTTTCAGCTGTGACCCCCTGCTCCTTAGACCGTGCTGATCCTAAAACATCTCTTGGGAGATAAGTAAGAGGAGTTCACAGACATACATGTTGCTTTGGGCAAATTGAGGGGTTCTCATCTTTTATCTTTCTCATCCTTATGCTGTGTACATACTCGTTCTGAATCTACATATAGCATAAAATCATTTTAAAAAGGAGGGATAGTAGTAAAACCAGTTAATTCAAAAACTCCTGAGTATATTGAAAACAATGACTAGGATGTTTAAACATAATTATCGATGTTTGTTGATGGTTAAAAAGGAACATATTTAGTTTATTTTTTGTTTAGTAAGCAAAAAAAAAAAAAAAGACAACAAAACTACTTTATTTGGATTCAAGGGAAGGAGCCCAGCCAAGGCTTAATGAATTGTGTCCGTTTGCATACACAGAACGTCTAATGTAACAGCCGAATGGTCACAGGCGGTCATCTCGCAGACCCTCTTGATGTGTTTGCCCCAGGAGGTGGGCCAGAGTAGCTGGATGAACCCTGTATTTTATTTGCGAAGTCCATTAATCTAATCCTAGGCCTGCAGACCATTCCTGTGGCCTTTGGGGAGACAGCAGGTTCCCGGAATCCTCCTCCTTTAAGAGGAAATGGTGCACACAAGGGACATTGGGTCCTGGGAAGTGCTCAGCTCAGCGTGCTCAGCACCCGGTGATGAAGAGTCATTAATAACTTATGATTAAAGGTACACCATATCCAGAGCTCAAAAAGGGGGCACTGTACTTGAAATTATGGGCTAGCTTATGTAGTCAAGATGGGAAAAGGGTGGCAGGTAGGTGCTGGGCTCAGACCTCGTGAGCAGACAGGCGTCACCCCACAGCCCGGAGCAGAGGAAACAAGGTCTCCCCCTGAGGAGGGAACCACAGAATAGCAACAAGCTCGCAGGCCGCTCTCTGGCTCTCCCTGGGGTCATCTTCTCGCCTGCTGGCTCGTCTACACACACACACACACACACACACACACACACACACACACACACACAGTTGCCCAGTCCAGAGCAATAAGATACACAGCATCACAAAGGAATCACTTGGCTCTAAGAGCTGTCATCCTCACGGGAACTTTTCACCCGAGCCTGGGTCATTTCACCGTCTGGGCCACATGAGTCCTTTCTTCCACAAAATCCTTCCCTCCAAGAGCCCAAGAGGGAGGACTACTGTCCTTCCTCCTTTCCAGGCTCCCTGGGCGTGCTCTGGGCGCTGCGCGGGGCGGGCTGCCTGGCTGGGCTGTGGCTCTGGGGGCTGCCAGGGTCCAGCACTCGCGCCCAGTATCCCTGGGTCTCAGGTAGCTAGCTGAGAGGCTAGCGCAGCAGGGCCAGCAGGAGACACTGCCCTCTGGGAGACAGCCACTGCTGCTGCACTACGGACCAAGTTGCTTTTGTTCCGAGCGAAAATAAGTCCCTGCTCTGGGCCTTGGGAAAACACTCGGAGCGAAAGAAAAGGCTGGAACCTTGTGATTTTGGGTTTAGTTACAATTCTGTGACCAGACTTGCTGAAGCTGCGAGAGAGACACAGGGTGGGCGGGGCCTTGAATCTGGGGACCTGACTTCCGCCCCGGTGGGCTGGAGCAGCAGCAGCCTAAGGGGCATTGGGTCAGCCTTATCGCCTCAGCTTCCTCCCGGTGAAGTGAGAAGGGTGGTGCAGGTCGTGCCACTGCTCCTGAGAGACGCGCTCCGGAAAGCCGAGCTCTCGGACCAATGACCAAAGTGGTGGCCGACTCAGCGCGTTCTACCTATAGCCCGCACATACATTGCAGTTGGTTTTGATCTCAAAACGTATTAACACGGTCCTTGCAGGCCATCTCACGAGGCAGGTGCTATTGGCATTCTTTATTTTTTTAACCCTCTTAAAATTATTATTATTTTATTTTTTCAGTGTTCCAAGATGAGGTACAGAGAGGTTAAACGATGTGCCCAAGGTCACATAGCCAGTAGGGGGCAAAACTGGGGCTCAAGGCCAGGCGGCTTTGCCTTCAAGTCTCTGCTTTAACCACGTGCTGCTCTGTGCCCAAATGATAGGCAGGCAGGGCTCTGAGAAGTTTTGCTGGAAACACACTGGCTTGACTCTCAGGCATCAGCAGGGTGTGATGGCTGAAAGTAATCTAGCGTTAGATATGGCTGAGCTTACATCATTCCCTTGCCCTTATGATCGCAGCGACCTGGGGCAGGTGCTCAAGCTCAGTAAATATCCATTTCCTCGTCCGTAAAATGGGCACAATGATGACAATAAGGTTTCTGGGAGGATTAAAAGAACCAAGGCAGGAAAACTCTTGCAGGATACTGGGCTTAAGGTGGTCACTGCTTTTGCCCTATCTCCCTACCCAGGGGGACAGAGAGAGATGGATATATACTCTACAGAACTATCCCCTATCTATATATTGTGTATATAGATACCAAAAGGTAGACATACATAGATAAACACATGCTATAAAGATATGAGTTTATATTTTATAGGTAGAAGAGTAGAGGCATACATACACATAAACACACTATACATACACATTTGCACAGCCTAGTAAGAATCTGCAGAACTAATATTTTTGAAACACATCTTGGGCAATGGTAGTCTAACAATCTCTAAAATCTTTTTTTTTCTCCCTGTTTTAATTTTTAATGTTGAATTCTTGAATGTGTAGGACCTTACGGGCATTTGCATGGGCTTTCTGTGTGGAGGGCAGTCACGCCATGAGATGTTACAACTGGGGAGGCCCTCAGAGATCGTGCCGTTGAACTCTGTTTCAGAGAGCTGAGGCCGAGGGAGGTCCAGTGCCTCGTCTAACGTCACTATCCATGTACCCTAGTTGAAAACAATGTGAACATACTGCATTCCTAGTTAGGGGACAGAATCTCATCCCCTTTCTGGCCCTGGGATGGGGTGTGTCTTTCATTCCTCTGAGCCTTTAGAGCACCCTCCCAACAGCCTCAGGTAGAATGCTCTGGGCCTTCCAGAACACCCACTCACATGGTTCTCACAGGGTGGCTAGGGACCCGTAGGACCCTCTGCTCCAACTAAGCTCCTCCTGGTTTCTCTGATTTTCATCAGGAATATGGACATTCCCTAAGATCCAAATACTATTTAAGGGGGGGTTGCAAACTCCTTGGCCTTCTGGCCAAGCATGTGATGAAGATGGCTGCAGGGCCTTGAGACCCTTCAAGGGGGTTCTCACCTTGGCATTGGGAGAACACAGGCCTTCCCTGAAGTCATTCCAGTCCCCAAATCCCGCAGTGCTGCTCTCCTAGGTAGATCTCTGTCTGGATCGAACTTTCCAGCTTTACAATTTGTTATCATCTCCCGAGTCGTCCTAAAGTACCTTGCTGTTGGAGTCTCCTCCCTCCTTCTGTCCCTGGGCTCTGTACTCGATGCCAGATCCTGGCCCCTCCCATGTGCCTGTCTCCGGCACACAGTCTGCTGTCTTGGGTCCCTCCTCTGGCCTTGTTCGTAGCTAACTTCCCACCAGAGTTTTGTGTCTCCCTGTCAGAGGGTTGCTAGAAAATAGTGGACCCACCAGAGATCTTGGTTCTCATCCTTTTTTCAGCCAGGTGGGTCAGTAACCTGACTTTAGGCCAATGGGATATGGAGGAAGTGATGCGAGCCACCTGCTGGCCTGTATTACGTCAACCTTCCGTGCGCTCCTTGCCCACCTCTCCCTATTGCTGGGCGAATGTTGAAGCCCTGAGTAGCGTTGAAGGGCATGTGACCAAGCTAAGTGAACCCTTAGCGTCGGACCCTGGGGGCTTGAATGGAGGACTCCCAGCCCCTATCCCCAGTGCCCAGTGTTCTGCCTGTGAGTGAGAACTAAGCTTCTGTTGTGTCAGGGCACTGATATTTCAGAGTGATTTGTTACTGTAGCTAGTGTGCCCCTCATACATATTCATATCTCCTCAACTAGATATATACCTGCTCCCCCCAGCACCTCCCACCCCGCCCGCTTCCCCTCACCCCTCTTTCCACCACCAGTCCAAGTCAGCCTTGTGTCTGGAGTCTTCCCGGCCTCACTGATCTCACTGCGCCCTGTCCTCTGCATTTCTGCAGCTCCCATTATCCCACTCAAGCAGTTCCCACTGTGCGATGCATGGGCTGGTAGCGCTAATTGAAGAGGACAGAGACCTTGTTCTGTACTCATTCCGCATCTCCCAAAATGCCTCGCGTCAAGCCCAGCAAACAGTAGGCACTCAATCAATACTTGTTGATCGATTTGAGAGAGGCAGGAATGATCCATATGAAACCCCAAGCACCATCTGGGAGCTCGCTGATTAAACAGATGAACCCAGCAGCCTTTCGTTTCCATCACCCCGGCCTTTCTGAGGGGCGCTCCGACCCAGAGGCTCCAGCTGCAGAGCCCCTCTCTCTGGCCCATTCCTGGCCACGACCCAGGATCCAGGGTGCTCCAGGCCTCTTTCCGATCGCCTGGGCATCCATCAAATGACCTGTCGACGGGAGGTTATTCTTTGTTCTCTCTGCTCTTCCTACTTAAACAAAAAACAAAAAAACTCCACGGGAGACCCCTTTCTCCAGGGCTCCTGTTGCCCTCTCTACCTTGCGGGAGTATAGCGCAATCGAAGCATCTTCCCATTACTGTACCTGTGTTTTAAGATATAAACTATATATTTACGTGATAAAGTCTCATAGAAATGTCGCAATAAGGAGCCTGAGAAGCTTAGATGTTTTGAGCCCTTAGCGTACTTCAAACTGGGAGTTTCTGTTCTAATTCCACAGCCACTGACAGGTTAGCGAAAAATTTGGCCACTCCAGGTAGTTGGCATCAAAGTGATCAAAAATATTTTAGAACTACTAGGCTTGCTTTTATTCATTTTTTTTCCATTACATTTTGTAATACAAGTAGTATCCATTTAAAGAAAAGCAATGAGAGAATGCAAAGAAGCAAGCAAAGAATTAACACCATGCGAATTTAGATGTACATCTTTTCCAGGCTTTCCAATGGCAAAATATAAATTTCAGATAGTTTTCTTACACTCTACATCCTGTATGCTGTTTTGAAAATTGGTTTTTACTTAATATTTTTCCATCTTAAATAGAAACAGTATCATTTTAAATGACTTCATATTGTTTCATTTTATAGAAACCATAGTTCAGAAAACTATTGTTATCTATTGTTGAATTTTTAAGTGTTTTTCTGTTTGTTTTGTTATAAATTCTTTGACGGACATTCTTGTATATAAACCTTTGCCTGCTTGTGTGATTATTTCCTTAGGATAAATTCATAGAAGTGGAAGTCAAAGGGAATGTAGATTTTAAAGGTGTTTGATATCTGTGGACGAAAAGGTCACAGCAATTTACCCTCCCTCCACCTTTCCAGCTATTTTTAAGCTCATCTAGTCAAAACAGTTTGTGTATGTGGATACAAACAGGGGACTGGTGGTCTGGGGAGAAAGAATTTAAACAGTTAATGTATTTTTAAAACTGTTTCTCTTAATTCAATCTGTTCTGGTTGAATTCTCCTGCTCTTTAGCATAGACTTGTGGGTTTAGTTTTCCTCTGATGCAGGATTGCAAACTATCTTGAAGCGGTAATTTGCATGAGTATAAAGGGGATGGGTTTGTTTTCGGCATAATTCAAACAGGCAAGGGCAGTGTGTTCTAGACAGCTGTGCGTAATGGTCTTCATGTCAGGGGAGGTGTGTATTTTCATCCTGTAGGTCATAGCCCCCCGAGTCAAGGGCTTGTTGTTTCCATATGGAGAAAAAAAAAAAAGAAGAAGAAATCTGCTTTTGAGATAGATGCTCAGGGACAAGAAAAAGCAAGGTGAAGTGTGGGCTGCTTTCTCTTGCCAGAAAGAATGTTGGAGCAGGCAATGCTGCACTTGGAAACTGGTTTTCTCGTGTGTGCAGATGTATTCAAATTCTTCTCTTTCATGTGTCAAAAAAATTTCAAAGTAAAAAATAGAAACAGTTAATATGTTCCCCTCCCTCCTCCGTGCTGTGCTCCTTTCTCTTGCCTGCCTTTTTCCTCCCACACTGCCAGACTTGCTGGTGGATGGTAGGAAGGATGGCCCGCATCTGCGGTGGGCACAGAGGCTTTGCAGCCGGGAGCACCCCCCCCCCCCCCCCCCGGGACAAGAAAGACCCTTCCCACTGCTCAAGGTCTCCTGTCCTGATTAGCTCCCTCCAGCGAGAAAGGAAAGGAGTTGGCTTATTCCTGGATGATGGTGGAGGAGGACTGCTCCTGGGAGTGGGCAACAGCCAGCTGTCTTGTGCAGAGGAACATAGGATGTATCTTCTGCATAAGCCCTATCTCAGCCAGTCAAGTCCAATCTCCAGATTATGGGCTTGCACTTTTTCAGAAAGAGGTTTCAGGCAGTGTCATGCAAGCAGGTGGGGATTGGAGTTGGAGCCCTGGCTCTGCCCATGACCACTCGAGTCATTTAACCATCTTGAATCTCAGAGTCTTAATATGTCAAATATGGTGACAGGGTGGTTTGTGACCATCAGATGGACTAATCTCTCTAGGCCCCTGACTGGTACACAGTTCCGGAATTCCCACGTTGAAGTGGTTTCTCCCATCACTCCCTCTTTGTCACCGTCATGACACATTGTTTGCATAGCTCTCGCTGCCCTCAGAGAGGACAGTTTCCAGAGTTTGTGTTCTCTGCTGGACTTTTGTTTTAGGGAAATGCTGGGGGCCACGGTGGATAAGACCATCAAGTTTTAGAGGCTTAGTCCAATGAAGTATATTTATCAATCACTTGGCGTTCAGGGACCCGGATTCCTTCTGTGTTGTAGCTCCGTCATCCCCTAGACCCCCAGAGTCGTACACACCCAGCCAGAAAGCCTAGGATGAAAACATGGAGAATGCACACCTGCTTCTTTGCCATCTTGGATCACGAGCGACTCATTTACTTCTCACAATTCATTGGTGAAAACAGTGGTTCCTCCTAGAGGCAAAGGAGATGGGAACGAGAGTGCTTGGCTGGGCAGCTGCATCAGAGACAATGCTACTCAATGAAAAGATAAGTTTGAATCTTTAATGCACAGTTGACTATTGCTTCCACATCAAAGATCTCTGTGAAGGCAAGATGTTGTCCTTCCTGTGTCTAGGCACGCTACATCATTCCCGATGCAGGTGCTTAGTCTAGTAGAACTGCATCATCTAGCTGTTGAATTTCGGCAAATCTAGCTGCACAGAGAGGGAGAGAGAGAAAAACCATCAAAATAGTGTCTGTGGTTCTGTTTACCAATCCTAGGCAATGGGTGGGCACCTAGAATGCGGTCTGCAAACTACAAAGTGCAGCTCACAGCTTGCCGCCTACCTGTTTTTGAAAATGAGGTTTAATTGGGACACAGCATGTTGGTTTATGTACATGTAGTCCAGGGCTGCTCTCACACTACAATGGCAGAGTTGGGTACTTGTGACAGAGACTGCAAAGCCTAAAACATTTGCATCTTGTCCTCTTTAGAAAAAGTTTGCTATTTCCTGCTCTAGGGAGAGGACGGGATGGGAATCTTGATTCTGCCTTTTTTTTTTTTTTTTTTTTTGGTCAGTTTCTGTTTCCTTGAGCTCTTCTTAGGGTGAGCATCTCATGCTGAATGTGATTATCAACCTGGGTTTAAATATACATGTTTTTAATACAGCATGGTGTCTAAATGCAATCCAACTACTTTGTCAAAGCACAGACCATGTCTATGGTACTTTATAGGTTATTTCAATAATTTTTTAAAAGATTTTATTTATTTGACAGAGAGAAACACAGCCAGAGAGGGAACACAAGCAGGGGGAGTGGGAGAGGGAGAAGCAAGCTTCCCGGCCGAGCAGGGAACCTGATGTGGGACTCGATCCTGAGACTCTGGGATCATGACCTGAGCTGAAGGCAGAGGCTTAACCACTGAGACACCCAGGCGCTCCTATTTCAAGAATTTTTAAGGACAATAATTATCTTACTCATCTTCTTTAGAGCTTACTGCATCGTATAAAATGTAACTCCACAGTAAAAACATGTTGAATGAAAGCATAAGTGAATAGAATAAGCTTTTGGAAAGTGGAAGAGATCCTACAGATCACAGTATTGCTATTATTTTCATTTCTTAGTTATTGTGTTTCAGGAAACAAAGATACCCCCATCTGAACCTAAGAAGAACCTCTCAACCTCAAGATATTCATTAGAAGTTTATAACCTGCTAGTTTTGTGATTGATGGCCTCTCTCTTCTTGGTTAGTTCATTGTCACAAATTGAAAATAATGGATTTTTTTAAAAATTATTTTTTTAAATATGGGCAGGGGCATTACAGACCCTGACCAGCAAATAGTGGAAAAGAAATTGACATCTTACTATGTGCCTCAGTGGCAACCCAGGTATTAGTGCATCTTCTTGGCCTCCTTCCCTTCCTTGGCCCTATTTCCTGTTCTCCTACTGTTGCTTCCTGAGATAGTCTCCCAGATAAACTACTTGTACACAAATCCACGTCTCAGGGTCTACTTCTGGAGGAATCCAAACTAAGATGGCTGTGCTGTTTAAAATTTTATTTTGTTGCCTAACTAACCCTTGAATATGGACTATTAGAAGGTAGAGAGGAAAAAGAAAGAAAATGCTGAAAAATGTTCTAATCTCAAACTTTCCTAGTCTTTTTTTTTTAATATTTTATTTATTTATTTATTTAAGAGAGAATGAGAGAGAGCATGAGTGGGGAGACTCTCAGCTGAGCAGGAATTCTGACCCAGTCCTTGATCCCAGGATCCTAAGATCATGACCTGAGCTGAAGACAGACACTTAACCAACTGAGCCACCCAGGTGCCCCTCAGATTCTCCCAGTTCTGAAGTTTATTTAAGAAGAAACCAAATAAATATTCAGGGGGAAATGATTACAAAATCAGACATTCTCAAGTTTGGAAACATCTATGAAGCACAGTTGTGTTAACAATATAGTTTGGAGAATGATAAAAGTGATTCTTCCAATGAGAAAACAAGACAGCTCCTAATAATAGAAATAGTCAATTGGCAAGAATTTTTAAGTTACCACAGGTAATCCCGAAGCAAAGCCATAATTGAGGGTCACCATTCTGTATGTTTAAGTCCATGACATCATAGTTACTAGTGTTTACTGTTGTTTCTATGGACCAGGCTATGTGAGAAGTCATAGGCATATGCTGCTTCATCTAATTCTGATAGGAATCTGTGGGACAGGAGTTTTTATTATCTGCATCTTTCCTGCACTGAGAAAAATGAAAGAAGTTGCCTCTGTGTCTGAAATTTAGCCTTGTGCCTTCCTCAGTTACCATGTGTTCATATGTTTTCTCTCTTAGTTAAACTTACCAAAGGTTCCATCAAAAGACCTTTATTTTATTGATTAATTTATAATTAAAAATATTTTCTACTTCCTTCCTTCTACTTTTCTTGGGTTATTTTGTTGTTGCTCTTCCTGATTTGATAGTTGAATTCATTTCATTTCAGTCTATCTTTTTTATTAATACATGTGTTTATTGCTATTCACTGGTTTCCAAGTACTGCTTTGGCTGCATCCCATAAATTTTGCCATGTAGCACTCTTGTTGTTGAGTTATAGTTTGTAATTTGCTTTTATTTCTTCTTAGCTTGGGAGTTATTTAAAAATCTCTTTTGAAGTTTTCAAGCACCTGAAATCCAGAAGTAGAAAAACTCAAACCAAAAAAGTAAGACAGTATTTAATAAGAATTTCTGTGTGTGTGCATATAAAAAGAGTTTGCAGACTAGGCTCTTTCAAATTCAAACACGTTATGACATTCAGGGATATGATGTTACAGGAGAGCTAATAAAGTGAAAATGAGAAAGTAATTTAGCCTTTATAATTATTGGTTATTAAAACAGGGCTTTCCAGCCAGCAAGGGATTGGATAAGAGTGACTATCTAGTACCATTTTAGGAAGATGACTGAAGTTTCCTTTATAATCATCAGAGGCATTTGTGAAAAATAATCTAAGTTGAGTTTCACTTATGTTTATTGAAATAAGCTCAATTTAGTTTTACTTACATGGCTTAAATGGTTTTGTCTACTTTGGAGATTTTCACACCTGGTATCCATTTGATTTTATTTAACAATTCTCCTCTTTTGATCATTCTTTCAGCAAGTTGAGTGTGTGACTAACTAATACAGCCTTACTCTCAGATATCCTTGTTAACCTAGTCAGGATGGAGGGTCATGGAGTTGCTGCTGCTTCCAATGGTTGAGTAGTTGGGATGGAGGGTCACATAGTCACTGTTTTCATCATTTGTATAACCATGCTTGGATTCTTCCAGATGTCTAATCCTGATGGATAAATCTGACCGATAAATGACATTTGAAACCTTGGAGAGGATATAGCACTAGGGAGGTTGAATTGATCACTACAGAGAACCTAATAGCCCAGGATTGAAAAATTCTCCAGAGCAGAGATTTCTAGGAACCAACATTTAACCAGTTAAATAAATAAAAAGGCTATATTAATATTCAGGTTTAAGTCAATCTACATTTTTTGAGTAATGTGTCATTTGGCCTCAAATTTTCTGAGGTATTTACATAGGCATAACATATGTAATAACAATCACTATCTTCATGATTACTCAGGAGAAGATGAACACACGGATATTTCACTTCAGGAGGGGATGTTACATGTGAGCTTCCACTTACATAGCCTCTATATGTTGTGAATAATCAGACAATTTAATAAGAGACATTTCTATGAAAACAAAAGAAAAACAAAGGTTAATATTTGGAGCAAATGATAAACTTCATTTCTGAGTTTGAACAGTAGCCAGTTGAAAAAAGGTCTATATTTGAGTTTGAAAGAACTTAATTATAATAATTATTTTTTAAAGATTTTATTTATTTATTTGAGAGAGAAAGAGAGCACAGGCAGGGTGAGCGCCAGGCAGAGGGAGAGGGTGAAGCAGACTCCCTGCTGAGCAGGGAGCCTGATGTGGGGCTGGACCCTTAGGTTATGACCTGAGTTGAAGGCAGATGCTTAACAACTGAGCCACCCAGGCACCCCTGAAGGAACTTTAAATGGTAGAAAGGAGTTTGAATAGCAGTTTGAATTTGATGGATTTTCCTGATTTGCAGTTTGACTGTCTTTGATGATGAAGCCACTTCTGGTCAACTCTTTTTGAGTGGTCTATATGGTAACTGGCATGAAGGTTATTTATACATAATCTATCGAAGTAGTTTATCTGAGATTTACAGATAGATAATACAATGTTAAAGACAATGAACAGAACTAGAATGTGATCATGAGTATATTTATAGTTTTTCTATTGAAACAGTTTGTTTCCTGTGGTCATCCAATTTTAATAAAAAATAATCACAGGGAAACTAATTTGTTTGTAAAATAAGTCTAATCTTAGTAAATTTCACTTGATTATTTATATAAAGGTAGCAAGAATAATGATTCTGTGCATAGTCTCAAATATGACATTTTAGCCAAGGATTTGCTAATATCCAAGGGGCTTTATTGGCTCCATAAAGTCAATACTAGTTTCTTTAAAGTTGTCTGATAATAAGGAATCTCAGGTTAGACCTTTAACGTGGGCAAAGAAGCCAACCTAAGGCTTGTCTAATAAGGACTTGTCTAATTGTGTACTGTTACAAAGAGAACAGATTATTACTGAATTTATGTAAAAACATATGGTATCATGAAAATCCAGAAAATTTAATAAGAGTTTCTGGATTCTGGAGGGATTGGGTAGGGGAAAAAAGTTAAATGTTTCAATCTTTGTTTGCAAAGCTATACTTTATTGAATTGCTCTAAGTTATAGATAGCTTCAAAGAGAAGAGAAAGGGGTCCTTAAACCTGGAAAACAAAATATTAAAGAACGAGCAATGTTTTAAATGAATTCACAAACATTATAATCATTTTAATCAGTTCATTCAGCCTCATGTAATTCATGTTTGTTTGATCATGGGTTAGCACTTTTATGAATCAATACATTTTTCTATTAGAGTTATAGGAATTTTTACCTAGGTCCATGTTATTATCTTAAAGTTGTCAGAAACTTGTATCCTAGAGTACTGCATTCTAGAGTACTGTCCATGAAACTCTTTGAAGAGGAAGCATTTTTGCCTATAGTTGATTTATAAATGCTTTCAGAGAAGAATCAAGAGTAAAATAATAATGGTCTGTGAATGAAAAAAGACTTGAAAATAACCATGGTTAAAGGTCTGGTGAGGGTTCACTAAAAAATGATGCAATTGATAAGTAAATTTTTTTTGTGTGATATACAATTTCATAAAATAATAATTGGAACTGTGACCAATAACATTATACTGGGATATATCAGATTTTTAGGAATTATATTTACATTTTGAATACTTATTTTAATAATATATACCTATATAAATATAACCTAAGAAGGGTGAGTTTCATTTCTCATTTGATAATGCTTCCCATACAATTTAATATCAAATATAATTGACATTTCTTTTATTAAAAAGAGAGAGAGCAAATCCTTTGAGATCTTCCACAGACCCTCTGGAAAATCACTAAGTCAGTTCAAGGTTAAAAAGACTTCATTCAGAATTTGATTTTGGGAAGTTTGTCCAAAATGTCAAAAGGTTTAAAATACTTAATCAAATGGAATCACAGGTCACTGTGAAGCAACACTTAGTTATCTCTTCAGCTCAAGTGTCAATTAAAAGATTTTAAGGGAAAATACAGAAAGTTTCATAGTTCTAAGAAAAATCTTAACTCCTTCAATATTGAAAAGATTTAGCTTCTCCAAGTAATAAAAGACCTGATAAAGACAACATGAAACGTAGGAAATACTTTGAGATTTTGAGATGAGATGTATAATATTTGTTTTCCAGGGTTCCTGGCTGGCTCAGTAAGTGGAGCCTGCAACTCTTGATCTTGGGGTTGTGGGTTCAAGTTCCACATTGGGCATAGAGCTTACATGAAAAAAAAATTTATTTCCTAGGAAGATTACATTAAAGGTAAAGAAAACTTTATGTAACATTTTATTAAAAGCAGATCAATAATCTAAAACACTTTGTGATTTTTTTAAGAGAGAGAAAATTAAACTCTAGGTATGTATTAGTACATTATTGAGCTTATTTTAAAACCCTGATAAAAAAATCTGTTCAATTTTAGCCAGTGTTGACCTCACAGCATATTTTTTTCCCATAAACCTTTAGCAGTTTTCTATATTCACTACGTTTTTATTTTTTCCTTCTCTTCTCTTTTCTCTCTTTCTTCCTTTCTCTTTCTTTCCTTCCTTCCTCCCTCCCTCCCTCCCTCCCTC
>PITA01031046.1:0-15752 GCA_004023965.1 Spilogale gracilis
GATCGAGCCCCACATCGGGCTCCCTGCTCAGCAAGGAGCCTGCTTCTCCCTCTCTCACTTCCCCTGATTGTGTTCCCTCTCTCGCTGTGTTTCTCTCTGTCAAATAAATAAAAACTTTAAAAAAAAAAAGACCCATCGATATGCTGTCTCCAAGAAACTCATTTTAGACCCAAAGATACCTCCAGATTTAAAGTGAGGGGGGTGGAAATTTACCATGATAATGGACATCAAAAGAAAGCTGGGGTGGTAATACTTGTATCAAATAAATTCAACTATAAGCCAAAGACTATTATAAGAGACGACAAAGGACACCATATCATACTTGAAGGGTCTGTCCAACATGATCTAGCAATTTTAAATATCTATGCCCCTAACTTTGGAGCAAACAATTATATAAAGCAATTAATAACCAAATCAAAGAAATACATTGACAATAATACAATAATAGTAACAAAACCCCCCTCCACTGAAAATGGACATATCATCTGACCAAAAGATCAACAAGGAAATAAAGGTTTTAAATGACACACTGGACCAAATGGACATCACAGATATATTCAGAACATTCCATCCCAAAACAACAGAATACACATTGTTCTAGAGTGCCCATGGAACATTCTCCAGAATAGATCACATCATGGGTCACAAATCAGGTCTCAACTGGTACCAAAAGATTGGGATCATTCCCCGCATATTTTCAGACCACAATGCTTTGAAACTAGAACGTGACTATAACAGGAAAGCTGAAAAGAATACATGGAGGCTAAAGAGTATCCTGCTAAAGAATGATGGGTCAATTAGGAAATTAAAGAATTTTAAAAATTCATGGAAACAAATGAAAATGAAAACAAAACTGTTCAAAATCTTTGGGACACAGCAAAGGTGATCCCTGAGAGGAAAGCAAACAGCAATACAAGCCTTTCTCGAGAAACAAGAAAGGGTTCAAGGACACAACCTAATCCTACACTTAAAGGAGCTGGACAAAGAACAGCAAAGAAAGCCTAAACCCAGCAGGGGAAGAGAAATAAAAAAGATCAGAGCAGAAATCAATTAAATAAAAACTAAAAGAACAGTAGAACAAATCAACAAAACTAGGAGCTGGTTCTTTAAAAGAATTAACAAGATTGATAAACCCCTGGCCAGACTTACCAAAAAGAAAAGAGAAAGGACCCAAATTAATAAAATCATGAATGAAGGAGGAGAGAAAACAACCAACATCAAAGAAAGAAAAGCAATTATAAGAACGTATTATGAGCAACTATATACCTGCAAATTTGACAATCTGGAAGAAATGGATGCATTCCTAGAGATGTATAAATTACCAAAACTGAACCAGGAAGAAATAAAAAACCTGAACAGACCCATAACCAGTAAGGAGATTGATGCAGTCATGAAAAATCTCCCAACAAACAAGAGCCCAGGGTCAGAAGGCTTCCCAGGGGAATTCTACTAAACATTTAAAGAAGAATTAATATTTATTCTCCTGAAACTGTTCCAAAAAATAGAAATGGAAGGAAAACTTCCAAACTCATTTTATGAGGCCAGCATTACCTTTATCCCAAAACCAGACACCCATAAAAAAAAAAAAAGAATTACAGACCAATATCCTTGATGAACACGGATGCAAAAATTCTCACCAAAATACTAGCTAAGAGGATCCAACAGTATGTTAAAAGAATTATTCACCACAACAAAGTGGGATTTATTCCTGGGATACAAGGTTGGTTCAACATTCGTGAATCAATGTGATATAGTCCATTAATAAAAGAAAGAACAAGAAGCATATGATCCTCTCAAAAGATGCTGAAAAAGCATTTGACAAAGTAAAGCATCTCTTCTTGATCAAAACTCTTCGCAGTGTAGGGATAGAGGGTACATACCTCAATATCATAAAAGCCATCTATGAAAAACCCACAGCAAATATCATTCTCAATGGGGAAAAACTGAGAGCTTTTCCCCTAAGGTCAGGAACACGACAGGGCTGTCCACTATCACCACTGCTATTCAACATAGTGCTAGAAGTCCTAGCTTCAGCAGTCAGACAACAATAAGAAATAAAAGGCATCCGAATCAGCAAAGAAGAAGTCAAACTCTCACTCTTTGCAGATGATACACTACTTTATGTAGAAAACCCAAAAGATTCCACTTCAAAACTGTTAGAACACATACAGGAATTCACTAAACTGTCAGGATATAAAATCAATGCACAGAGGGAGAGGCAAGAAGGTGGAGAAGTAGGAGACCCTGTTTCAAAAGGTCTCCTGAAGTGAGCTAAACTATCTACCAGGACAATATGAACCCCCATGAAATCAGCCTGAGATATAAGACTACACACTTCTGGATCACTTCTGGATCTCTATGGGGACAGAAGAGCATCAGCAGGAGGTAAAGCAGAGCAGGAGTGCTCAGGCAGATTTCAGAAGAGAAATAGGAGGGGGGGGGAGCCAGCAGAGGTGACCCATTGGAAAATAATACCCCAATATGAAAGTGCCCTGTGCTTGGGGACCAGCATCAACTTGCAATCTGATTAAAAGCACTCAAAAGCAAAGGGTCTTCACCATAGGCAGGGACATAAAACACAACACCAGGACAGGGATAGAAAACGCTCCCTGGCGCCACGCGGGAGGGAACCTGGCGGCAAGGAGTATCTTTAAAAGCCAGGCACGCACGACCCGCAAAAGAGGTGACTCTGCAGACTTCCGCGCAATCTGCAGGCCGCGGGATCCCAGTCCCTCCTGCGTGGGGGTACAAAATAGACTCCCTGGGCAGAGAAAGGTTGCACGACCTGAAATCAGTCCCAGTTTCTCTGGCGTGGGAGTGAAACGACAAGCAGGGGCCTCGGGCGCCAACCTGACCAGCTCCTGCGGGGGCGCTGGTTGTGACAATCGGGCAAGGAGAAGATAAAGGGAGAGGCTGTGAGCCCCACAACATTCAGAAGGCTGCTGAGGCCTCTCTCTGGGAAGGAGGTCTGGGCGCAGACATCTTAGTCTGGCTTGACTTCCTGAAAAGCTGCAAAAAGCTGCAAAAGAACAAATCCTCCAGAGAACAAAAGCTTGAAAACTTGGTTGCCATGGAGCCCAGCCCCTAGGAAGGGGGCGGAGAGCCGCAGCCCAGGAAGAAGGGACCAAAAAACAGCAGGGCAGGCCCCACCCCCAGAAGGCAAGCCCCACAAGAGGACAGCACCAAAACTGTAAAACCCCAAAATTGGGGGAAAGGCAATATATTAAGCTCCTGGTACTACCCCAAAAGCTGTACACGTTATAGATACAGCTTTTCACTTTATTTTCTTTTTTAACTTTTTTCTGTTTTTATTTTTAAAGTTTTCACTTTATTTTAAAATTCATTCTCATGGTTTTTGCTCTTTTATTTTTTAACCCACTTCTTATTACAACGTGATACTTAATACAACACTCCACAATAACTTTTTACCTTGAACTTTTTTCAAACACATACCTGTGTTTTGTTGTTGTAGTTTTTGTTGCTCCTTTCATTTGTTTGTTTTTTCTGTTTCTTTTTCCTTTTTTCTTCTTTGCTTTATTCTTTTTTCTTTCATTTTTTTTTAAGATTTTATTTATTTATTTGACAGGGAGAAACACAGCCAGAGAGGGAACACAAGCAGGGGGAGTGAGAGAAGGAGAAGCAGGCTTCCCACCCAGCAGGGAGCCTGATGTGGGGCTCGATCCCGGGATTCCAAGATCGTGACCTGAGCCAAAGGCAGTTGCTTAACCAACTGAGCCACCCAGGCGCCCCCCTTTTTTTTTAAATATACATTTAAGTTATAAGCTTCAAGTTAATCCTTCTTTTCTATTCAATACTATTCCTATATACAAACCAGTTTTAAACTCCCTATATCTTTAGATAGTGGACTCCACTAACAACAATAACAAGACACACCCAGGAGGATCTGAAATACTTTCCTTGCCCACAAGGAGGGTTTGCACTCACCTTCCCGCCCTACACTATTAGTGTTACTGTGTAATTGGTTTTCCCCTTGTAATATATAAATATTGGTCTTAGGGTTCATTTGGAATGGGCTTAACTTTTTGATCTCTTCAACTTTTTTTACTCTTGATGGTCTTTTCTCTACTCTTGTAGTTTTTGCACTATATAAATCCTAATATTGGGGCCCACTGTGGCCCACTTTTTTTTTCTTGCTTCCTTTCTCTTCTTCTCTTTTTTCATTCTTCTTCCTTTTCAGTGGTGACTTCTGATTGCTCTGAAATGTTCTAGTGAACAATTCATCTGGATAGTGGTTGATATTGTCAGCTATACATCCCCTCAACCACTCCTCACCAAAATGACTCGGAGGAGGAACAAACAACAGAAGAAAAACCCAGAGATTGCAAACCCTGTCACAGAATTACTGGAAATGAACATAAACAATAAGACAGAAATGGAATTCAGGGCAGCAATCGTCCAAGCAATAGCAAACCTGAAAAAGAACACTAGTCTCAAGATAGAAGCTCTAATGACAATAATGAAAGCTGAGGTTAGACAGGCCATTAATGAGATGCAATCTAATTTAAATATGCTAATAGCTAGAGTAAGTGAAGCTGAGGATTGTATCAGTGATTTAGAAGACAGATGGATTAACAAGGAGGAGCAAGAGAAGTCTTGGAATAAACAGCTAAAATCCCATGAAAATAGAATTAGGGAAATAAATGATGCCATGAAACGCTCCAATATCAGAATTACTGGAATCCCCGAAGGAGTTGAGAGAGAGAAGCCTAGAAGATATAGTTGAACAAATCATGGATAAAAATTTCCCAAATCTGGGGAATGAAACAAATGTTCATGTCCTAGAGGCAGAGAGGACACCCTCTAAGATCAATGAGGCCAGAAAAACCTCCAGGCACATAATTGTGAAATTCATGATTCATAAAACCAAAGAATATGTCTTAAGAACAGCTAGGGGAAGCGATCCCTTACATATAAAGGGAGGACATCAGAATAATGTCAGACCTATCCACAGAAACATGGCAAGCCAGAAAGGGCTGGCAAGACATATTCAGGACATGACATGAAAAAAATATGCAACCAAGGATCATGTACCCAGCAAAGTTGACTTTCAGAATGGAAGGGGAGATAAAGAGCTTCCAGGACCGCCAAGGTCTAAAAGATTATGCAACCACCAAGCCAGCACTACAAGAAATACTAAGGCGGGTTCTATAAAGGATAAATGAACACAAGAGTGACACAGACATAAATTTACAGACGTAATCTATAGAAACATGAACTTCACAGGCAACATAATGTCAATAAAAATGTATCTATCAATAATCACTCTCAATGTGAATGGCCTAAATGCTCCAATAAAAAGGCACAGGGTTGCAGACTGGATAAAACGACAGGACCTATCCATATGCTGTTTATAAGAGTCACATATTGAATCTAAAGACACTTCCAGATTGAAAATGAGGGGATGGAGGACAATCTTTCATACCAATGGACCTCAAAAGAAAGCCAGGGTAGCGATTCTCATATCAGACAAATTGGATTTTAATCTAAAGACTGTAGTCAGAGACACAGAAGGACACTACACCATTCTCAAAGGGTCTATACACCAAGAAGATCTAACAATTGTAAATATTTATGCCCCCAATATGGGAGCAGCCAACTACAAAAGCCAACTGTTAAGCAAAATAAAGATACGAATTGATAGTAAAATTGATACAAATGTATTGATATGAATACATTAATTGTAGGAGATCTTAACACACGACTCACCAATGGACAGATCATCTAAACAGAAAATCAACAAAGAAATAAGAACTTTAAATGACACATTGGACCAGATGGATCTTATAGATATATTCAGAACATTCCACCCTAAAACAGCAGGATACTCATTCTTCTCCAGTGCACATGGAACTTTCTCCAGAAAAGACCATATACAAAGACCATATTTGAGGTCACAAATCAGGGCTCAACCAATACCAGAAGACTGAGATTATTCCCTGCATGTTCTCTGACCACAATGCCGTGAAACTGGAACTCAACCACAACAAAAAGTTCAGAAGAAAATCAAACACTTGGAAGCTAAAGACTATCCTGCTTAAGAATATGTGGATCAACCAGGAAATCAAAGAAGAACTGAAACACTCCATGGAAACCAATGAGAATGAAGATACATCGATCCAAAACCTATGGGATACAGGAAAGGCAGTCCTAAGGAGGAAATACATAGCCATCCAAACCTCACTCAAAAAAACTGAAAAATCCTGAATACACCAACTCTCATTACACCTTAAAGAACTGGAAAATCAACAACAAATTAAACCAACCCCACACACAAGACAAGAAATAATTAAGATTAGAGCAGAGATCAATGAACTAGAAACTAGACATACAGTAGAATGCATCAACGAAACTAGAAGCTGGTTCTTTGAAAGAACTAATAAGATCAATAAACCATTGGCCAAACTAATCCAAAAGAAAAAGGAGAAGACCCAAATTAATAAAATTGTGAATGAAAGGGGAGAGATCATGACCAACAGCAAGGAAATAGAAACAATCATCAGAAATTACTATCAACAGTTATATGCCAATAAGTTTAACAACCTAGAAGCTTTGTTCCAGGAAACCTATAAACTTCCAAGACTGAAAGAGGAAGAAATTGACAATCTGAATAAACCTATATCTGGTAACGAGATTGAAGCAGTGATCAAAAACCTCCCCCAAAAAAAGAGCCCAGGACCAGATTGGAATTCTACCAAACATTCAAAGAAGAAATAACACCTATTCTCCTGAAGCTGTTTCAAAAAATATAAACAGAAGGAAAACTTCCAGCCTCTTTCTATGAAACCAGCATTACTCTAATCCCCAAACCAAACAAAGAACCCATAAAAAAGAAGAACTTCAGACCAATATCTCTGATGAATATGGATGCCAAGATTCTTAACAAGATTCTTGTTAACAGGATCCAACAATACATTAAAAAGATTATCCACCATGACCAGGTGAGACTTATCCCAGAGATGCAAGGGTGATTGAACACTTGCAAATTAATCAGTGTGATAGAAAAAATCAATAAGAGGAGAAGAAACACATGGTACTCTCAATTGATGCAGAAAATACTTTTGACAAAATACAACATCCATTCCTAATTAAAACTCTTCAAAGTATAGGGATAGAGGAAACACTCCTCAACCTCATAAAATCTATCTATGAAAAACCCACAGCGAATGTCATTCTAAATGGGGAAAAACTGACAGCCTTCCCTCTGAGATCAGAAACAAGACAAGGATACCTGCTCTCACCACTATTGTTCAACATAGTGTTAGAAGTCCTAGCAACAGCAATCAGACAACTGAAAGAAATAAAAAGTATTCATCTTGGCAAAGAAGTCAAACTCTCTCTCTTTGCAGTTGACATGATACTCTATGTGGAAAACCCAAAAGACTCTACCCCCAAACTACTAGAACTCATACAACAATTTGGTAATGTGGCAGGATACAAAATCAATACACAGAAATGAGTTGTGTTCTTATACACTAACAATGAAAATATAGAAAGGGAAATCAGAGAATCGATTCCATTTACTATAGCACCAAAACCCATAAGATACTTAGGAATAAACCTAACCAAAGAAGTTAAAGATCTGTACTTGAGGAACTACAGAACACTCATGAAAGAAATTGAAAAGGACACAAAAAGATGGAAGAGCATTCCATGCTCATGGATTGGAAGAATAAACATTGTTTAAACGTCTATACTGCCCAGAGCAATCTATACTTTTAATGCCATTCTGATCAAAATTGACGAACATTTTTCAAAGCATTGGAACAAACAATACTAAAATTTATATGGAACCAAAAAAGACCCCAAATCACAAAGGAATAGTTGAAGAAGAAAAACAAGGCTGGGGGCATCACGTTACCCAACTTTGGGCTTCATTACAAAGCTGTGATCACCAAGACAGCATGGTACTGGCACAAAAACAGAGAAATAGACCAATGGAACAGAGTGGAGAGCCCACATATGGACCCACAAATCTATGGTCAAATCATCTTCGACAAAGCAGGAAAAAATATGCAGTGGAAAAAAGACAGTCTCTTTAATAAATGGTGCTGGGAAAATTGGACAGCTATGTATAGAAGAATGAAGCTAAACCATTCTCTTACACCACACACAAAGACAAGCTCGAAATGGATGAAAGACCTCAATGTGAGGCAGGAATCTATCAAAATCCTAGAAGAGAACATGGCAGTAACCTCTTTGACATTGGCCACAGCAACTTCTTTCAAGACATGTTTCCAAAGGCAAAGGAGACAAAAGCGAAAATGAACTTTTGGGACTTCATCAAAATAAAAAGCTTCTGCACAGCAAAGAAAACAGTCAACAAAACAAAGAGCCAACCCACCGAATGGGAGAGAATATATGCAAATGACACTACAGACAAAGGGCTGATATCCAAGATCTATAAAGAACTACTCAAACTCAACATCCAAAAAGAAGATGAACACATCAAAAAATGGGCAGGAGACATGAAGAGCAATTTCTCCATAGAAGATCTACAAATGGCTAATAGACACATGAAAAAATGTTTGTCATCACTAGCTATCAGAGAAATTCAAATCAAAACCACACTGAGATACCACCTTACACCAGTCAGAATGGCCAAAATTAACAAGACAGAAAACAAGTGTTGGAGAGGCTGTAGAGAAAGGGGAACCCTCTTGCACTGTTGGTGGGAATGCAAGCTGGTGTAGCTGCTTTGGAAAACACAGTGTGGAGATTCCTTTAAATATTAAAAATAGAGCTACCCTATGATCCTGTAATTGCAGTACTAGGTGTTTATCCCAAAGATACAGATGTAGTGAAAAGAAGGGCCATATGTACCCCAATGTTCATTGCAGCAATGGCCACAATCACCAAACTGTGGAAAGAGCCAGCAGATGAATGGATAAAGAAGATGTGGTACATATATACAATGGAATACTACGCCTCCATCAGAAGGGATAAATATCCAACTTTTGTAGCAACATGGACTGGATTGGAAGAGATTATGCTGAGTGAAATAAGCCAAGAAGAGAAAGTCAATTATCACATGTTTTCACTTACATGTGGTGTATAAGGGGTAATATGGAGGACAGTAGGAGAAGGAAAGGAAATGGGAAGTAGGGTAATTCGGGGAGAGAAATGAAACATGAGAGAATTCGGACTCAGAAACAAACTGAGGATCTTGGAGGGAAGGGGGAGGAGGGGTTGGGGGAGCCTGGTAGTGGGTACTGAGGGCACGTATTGCATGACGCACTGGGTGTGGGGCATAAACAATGAATCTCGTAACACTGAAAAAAATAAAATTAAATTAAAATTTAAAAAAATCAATACACAGAAATCAGTTGCATTTCTATACACCACCCGCAAGACAGAAGAAAGAAAATTAAGGAGTCAAGCCCATTTACAATGGCACCCAACACCATAAGATACTTAGGAATAAACCTAACCAAAGAAGCAAAGAATCTGTACTCAGAAAACTATAAAGTATTCATGAAAGAAATTGAGGAAGACACAAAGAAATGAAAAAATATTCCATGCTCATGGATAGGAAGAACAAATATTGTGAAAATGTCTATGCTCCCTAAAGCAAGTTACACATTTTTTTAAAAGATTTTATTTATTTATTTGGCAGAGAGACAGATCACAAGTAGGCAGAGAGGCAGGCAGAGAGAGAGAGGAGGAAACAGGCTCCCCACTGAGCAGAGAGCCCGACGTGGGCCTCGATCCCAGGACCCTGAGATCATGACCTGAGCCGAAGGCAGAGGCTTTAACCCACTGAGCCACCCAGGCGCCCGCAATCTACATATTTAATGAAATCCCTATCAAAATACCATCAGTTTTTTTTCAAAGAAATGGAGCAGATAATCCTAAAATTTATATGGAACCAGAAAAGACCCCAAATGTTGAAGAATGTTGAAGAAGAAAACCAAAGTTGGTAGCATTACAATTCCAGATTTCGAGCTGTATTACAAAGTTGTAATCATCAAGACAGTACGGTACTAGCATAGAAACAGACACATAGATGAATGGAACAGACTAGAAACTCCAGAAATAGACCCTGATTAGTCAACTAATCTTCAACAAAGCAGGAAAGAATGCCCAATGGAGAAAAGACAGTCTTTTCAAAAAATGACGTTGGGAAAATTGGACAGCCACATGCAAAAGAATGAAACTGGACCATTTCCTTACACCACACACAAAAATAGACTCAAAAGGGATGAAAGACCTCAATGTGAGACAAGGAATCCATCAAAATCCTTGAGGAGAACACAGGCAGCAACCTCTTTGACCTCAGCCACAGCAACATTTTCCTAGATACATCTCCAAAGGCAAGGGCAAAAATGAACTACTGGGACTTCATCAATATTGAAAGCTTTTGCACAGCAAAAGAAACAGTCAACAAAACCAAAAGATAACTGACAAAATGGGAGAATATATATGCAAATGACATCAGATAAAGGGTCAGTATCCAAAATTTATAAAGAACTTATCAAACCCAATGCCCAAAGAACAAATACTGCAATCAAGAAATGGGCAGAAGACATGAACATGTCTCCAAAGAAGACATCCAAATGGCCAACAGGCACATGAAAAAGTGCTCAATATCCCTCAGCATCAGGGAAATACAAATCAAAACCACGGTGAGATACCACCTTACACCAGTCAGAATGGCTAAAACTAGTAAGTCAGGAAACAACAGATGCTGGTGAGGATGCAGGGAAAGGGGAACCCTCCTACACTGTTGGTGGGAATGCAAGCTGGTGCAGCTACTCTGAAGAACAGTATGGAGATTCCTCAAAAAGTTGAAAATAGAGCTACCCTATGACCCAGCAATTGCACTATTGGGTATTTACCCTAAAGATACAGATGTAGTGATCCAAAGGGGCACATGCACCCAAATGTTTATAGCAGCAATGTCCACAATAGCCAAACTACAGAAAGAACCTAGATGTCCATCAACAGATGAATGGATAGAGAAGATGTGATATATATAGATAGATAGATGGATAGATATAGATATAGATATATAGATATAGATATAGATATAGATATAGATATAGATATATAATGGAATACTATGCAGCCATCAAAAAAGAATGAAATCTTGCCATTTCTAACGATATGGATGGAGCTGAAGGGTATCATGCTGAGCAAAATAAGTCAGTCAGAAAAAGACAATTATCATATGCTTTCTCTGATATGAGGAATTTGAGAGTTAGGGTGGGGGGGTCGTGGAGGATATGGAGGGAAAAAATGAAAGAAGATGGCACCAGGGAAGGAGACAAACCATAAGAGACTCTTAATCTCAAGAAATAAACTGAGGGTTTCTGGAGGATGGAGAGATAGAGTGGCTGGGTTATGGAAAAAATAAAAATTAATTTAAAAAATAGCATTACTCTGAGGTACAGGAAATATAATGGGCTTTAATGTTTGTTTTTAATTGACTCTTACATTTAGCTATTCTCAAGTCAAGAGCATAAATATTTACAGTTGTTAGATCTTCTTTTTGGATAGACCCTTGATTATGATATAAGGGTCTATTTAATGTCATTTGGATAATGTCAATTTATCCAAAATGACAAGGTGGATGAATTCTCCTCAAAAGAAAGGTCAGGAAGGTATCACAGCAATTCCTGAAAACAGACATAAGCAATATACCTGAATAAGAATTTAGTTTTACATCCTTTCCTGACAACAGTCAAAAGACTACTAGCTGGACTTGAAAAAGGCATAGAAGACAGAGAAACCCTAGCAGCAGAGATAAAAGACCTAAAAAACAGTCAGGCTGAAATAAAAATGGTATAACTGAGAAGTGAAACCGACTGGATGTAATCACAATGAGGATGGAAGAAGCAGAGGATCAAATAGGTGATATACAAGATAAAATTATGGGAAATAATGAAGCCAAAGAGAAGAGGAAAAGAAAACTATTAGATCGCAAATACAGACTTAGGAAACTCAGCAATTTCATAAAGCAAAATATATCTGTATCACAGACGTCCCAGAAGAAGAGCAGTAAAAAGGGCAGAAGGTTTATTTGAACAAATTATGGCTGAGAACTTACCTAATCTGGGGAAGGAAACAAGCATTCAAGTCCAAGAGGCACAGAGAACTCCCTTCAAAATCAACAAAACAGGTCAACACCAAGACATAGCCTAGTGAAACTTTTAAAATACAAAGGTAAAGAGAGAATTCTGAAAGCAGCTACGGAAAGAAAGTCCTTAATGTACAAAGGTAGTCACATAAGACTAGCAGCAAACCTGTCCAGAAAGACCTGGCAGGCCAGAAATGACTGGCATGATATAGTCAATGTGCTAATGGGAAAAACATGCAGCAAAGAACACTCTATCCAGTACGGCTATATCATTCAGGCTAGAAGGAGAGAAAACGAGTTTCTAAGACAAGTAAAAACTAAAGAAATTCATGAACACTAAACCAGCTCTGCAAGAAATACTAAAGGGGACCATTTGATCAGGAAGCAGAGACCTTAAGCAACAAAGACTAGAAAGGTACAGAGACAATAATCTACAGGAACAGTGACTTTATAAGTAATACAATGGCATTAAATTCATATCTATCAATAATTATGCTGAATTAAACAGACTAATTACTCCAATCAAAAGATATAGGGTATCAAAATGGATTAAAAAAAAAAAAAACCAAGACCCATCTAATGAGGAGACTCATTTTAGACCCAAACACACCTCCAGACTGAAAGTGAGGGAGTGGAGAACCATTTATCATGCTAATGGACATCAAAAGAAAGCTGAAGTAGCCATCCTTATATAAAACAAACTAGATTTTAAACCAAAGGCTATAACAAGAGATGAAGAAGGGCCTTATATCATAATCAAGGGTCTATCCAAAAAGAAGATCTAACAACTGTAAATATTTATGCCCTTGACTTGAGAATAGCTAAATGTAAGCGTCAATTAAAAACAAACTTAAAGAAACTCGCTGATAAAATACATTAATAGTAGGGAACTTTAATGCCCTACTCATGGCAATGGACAGATCATCTAAACAGAAGATCAACAAGAAAACAAGGGCTTTAAATGGCTCCCTGGACCAGATGGACTTAACAGATATATTTAGAGCATTCATCCTAAAGCTGCAGAATACACATTTTTTTCAAGTGCACATCTCTAACATTATCCAGAATAGCTTGCATACTGGGTCACAAATCAGGTCTCAACCAGTACAAAAAGACTGAGATCATACCATGCATATTTTTAGACCACAATGTTATGAAACTGAAGTTAACCACAAGAAAACATTTGGAAGGACCATTAATACATGGATGTTAAGGAACATCCTACCAAAAATAAGTGGGTCAACAAGGAAATTAAAAGATTTTAAAAATACTGGAAACAAATGAAAATGAAAACACAACAGTCCAAAAACTTTAGGATACAGCAAAAGCAGTCCCTAAGAGTGAAGTATATAGCAATACAGGCCTTCCTTAAGAAGCAAGAAAAGTCTCACATATACAACTCAATGTTACACCTAAAGGAGCTGGGGAAAAAAAACAGCAAAAAAACAAACCAAAACAAAACAAAAACACCTAAATCTAGCAGAAGGGAAAAAATAAGGATCAGTGCAGAAATCAATGATATAGAAATAAAAACAACACAATAGAACAGATCAACAAAACTAGGAGCTGGTCTTTGATTCTTTGAAAGAATTAACAAGACTGATAAACCCCTAGCCAGACTTATCAAAAAAGAGAAAGGCCCCAAATAAATAAAATCATGAAAGAAAGAGGACAGACAGAAATACAGCAATTATAAGAGAATACTATGAGCAATTGTATGCTAACAAATTGGGCAATCTGCAAGCTGTGGACAAATTCCTAAAAACATATAAATTTAAACTGAAATAGGAAGAAATAAAAAATCTGAATAGACCATAATCAGCAAAGACATTAAATCAGTAATCAAAAATCTCCCAACAAACAAGAGTCCAGGATCAGATGGTTTCCCAGGGGAATTCTACCAAACAGTTAAAGAAGCATTAATATCTATTCTTCCAAAACTGTTCCAAAAATTGAAATGGAAGGAAAACTTCCAAACTTATTCTATAAGGCCAGCATTATCCTGATCCCCCAAAAAAGACCCCACTATAAAGGAGAATTACAGACCAATATCCCTGATGAATATAAATACAAAAATTCTCAGCGAGATACTACCTAATAGGATCCAACAGTACATTGAAACCATTATTCACCTAGACCAAGTGGGATTTATTCCTGGGTTGCAGGGGTAGTTCAACATGTACAAATCAATCAACATGATACACTACATTAATAAAAGAAAAAGAACCATATGATCTCAACAGATGCAGAAAAATCGTTCAACAAAATACTTCATCCTTTCCTGATAAAAACCCTCAAGAAAGTAGAGATAAAAGGAACATATCTCAACATCATAAAGGTCATATACAAAAGACCCACAG
This sequence comes from Spilogale gracilis, assembly GCA_004023965.1. Lineage (NCBI taxonomy): Eukaryota > Metazoa > Chordata > Mammalia > Carnivora > Mephitidae > Spilogale > Spilogale gracilis. The sequence goes on from PITA01031046.1 coordinate 14,458, forward strand.
CTAATATCATCCCCAATGGGGAAAAACTGAGAACTCTTCCCCCAATGTCAGGAACATGACAAGGACGTCCACTCTCACCACTGTTGTTCAACATAGTACCAGAAGTCCTGGCCTCAGCAATCAGAAAACAAAAAGAAGTAAAAGGCATCCAGATCAGCAAGGAAGAAATCAAATTTTTACTCTTCCAAGATGACATGATACTCTACATAGAAAATCCAAAAGACCTCAACAAAAAATTGCTAGAACTATTACAAGAATTCAGAAAAGTTGCAGGATATAAAATCAATGTGCATAAGTCTGTTGCATTTCTATGCACCAATAGTAAAGAAAGAAAAATCAAGGATTTGATGCCATTTATAATTGTACCAAAAACCATAATCTACCAAGGAATAAAGCTAACCAAAGAGGTAAAAGATCTATACTCTAAAAACTATAGAACACTAATGGAAGAAATTGAGGAAGACACAAAGAAATGGAAAAATGTTCCATGCGCATGGATTGAAAGAATAAATATTGTGAAAATATGCTACCCAAAGCAATCTACACATTCAATGCAATCCCTATCAAAATAACACCAGCATTTTTCACAGAGCTGGAACAAACAATTCTGAAATGCGTATTGAACCAGAAACAACCCTGAATAGCCAAAGGAAAGTTGAAAAAGAAAACCAAGGCTGGAAGCATTAAAATTCCAGACTTCAAGCTGTATTACAAAGCTGTAATCATCAAGATACTATGGTGCTGGCACAAAAACAGACACATAGATCAACGGAACATAATAGAGAACCCAGAAATGGACCCTCAATTCAATAATCAACTAATCTTCAACAAAGCAGGAATGAATAGCTAATGGGGCAGGGAGGGAGGAGGAAGACACTCTCTTCAACAAATGGTGTTTGGAAAATTGGAGAGCCACATGCAGAAGAAAGAAACTGAACCACTTTCCTCCACCATACACAAATATAAATTCAAAATGAATAAAAGACATAAATGTGAGACATGAATCCATCAAAATCCTAGAGAAGAACACAGGCAACAACCTCTTTGACCTTGGCTGCAGCAGCTTCTTACTAGACATACCTCCAGAGGCAAGGGAAATAAAAGCAAAAATGATCTACTAAAACTTCATCAAGATAGAAAGCTTCCACACAGCAAAGGAAACAACCAACAAAACCAAAAGGCAACCTACAGAATGGGAGAAGATATTTGCAAATAACTGATAAAGGGCTAATATCCAAAATCTATAAAGAACTTATCAAACTCAACAGCCAAGGAACAAATAATCCAATCAAGAA
>PITA01031047.1:0-15744 GCA_004023965.1 Spilogale gracilis
GGCAGTAGGGGCTCTGCTCTGCCACCACATCACCTCCGCCTGGGCCCAACCCTCACCCTGCAGCAGACCCTCCCTGGGACAGAGCCAGAAGCCAGGCCTGCAGCTCTTCCCACCGACCTCTGCTGCCCCTCGCTCCTTCTCCCCAATCCCCTCCTCTTCTGGGGCTCAGTAGTCCTTCCTTCTGGGAGGCTGTCACCCCAGGTGCACAGTCTGGTGCTGTGGTCCCCTTTGGCCCTCACTGTGGCTGCCTCCACCTCCCCCGGCCACCCTCCCACCCTGGGCCAGGGACTTCAGCCCATAAATGACGGCAAACCAAAGGAAGGTCTGTCTGAGGTGATGGCATGAGAGAGCTGAGTGCCCTGCTCCACTGACCTGCAGGGGAGGAGGCACCGGGGGAGGCAGGGGTGCCCAGGGCTGACCTACGGGGGGGAGGGGTCAGGGACCTGCCTCCCCAGGATCAGCTGCACCCCAGCACCACTACTGGGGACAACCCCCAGGGCTGCAGGCATCTTCAGCAAAGGTCTCCTTTGGGGGTAGGTGGGGGCCCAGAGCAGTCAAGGCAGGTTCAACTCCCCAAGGGGGGAAGAGCCAGGTGAGGCTCACTGCACAGGCCCCCAGGCCCTGGTCCCTAATCCCAGGGTAGCAGGTGGGCAGTGAGCGCGCAGTCCTGTGCTGAGGCCAGCGGGACCGTGGCTGAGAATCCCCCACCCTTGGCCCCACAGTGGGGTCAGGAGCAGATGTCATGGGGAGACACGTGCCAGCTGGGCGCAGTCTGCACCCCCCACTGGCCTGTGCCACGTGTGTGGTCCTTGTGGGAACCACTGTTTATTTGACTTTCTTCCCTCCACCTTTTAAACAAAATGCAGTGGAGCAGAGCAAAGGCACCTCCTATGTCCTCATAATACACATGTGTGTGCTGTGGGCGGGCAGCTCCCCGGCCAGGCCACCAGCCCCGTGCATCGCCCCACCTTCTGTCCCCATGCATCTCAGGCCCGACTTCGGAGGCCCCCAGTGTCGCCCGACTTCGGAGGCCCCCAGACACTGGCACATGCTGGCAGCAGAGCAGGGCAGACAGGAGCCAATCCAGCCCATCCCCCACCGATTGCAGAGCCAAGGACACAGCCTGGGACCAGGCATAGGGTGGGGCCCACCATCCAAGGACCCTGAGCAGGTTTCCCCAGGACTGGGAGCACCCAAGGCAGGGCTGGGAGGCCTCCCTCAGAGCAGGGCACACACACACACACACACACACACACACACCCACACCCACACCCACACCCACCCACCCACCCACCCACCCACCAGCAGAGCCTCAGGACCATGACGGTTCCTCTGACTTCACAGGGCAGTGCGCAGTGTGTCAGAATGTTCCAGGCTTTTCCCACAGAGCTCCCCTCCACTGCCCCTCCACACCCTCCACACAGACATCCTCAGCCACTCCCTTGCCTGGGCCACCCCCACCGAGTCACCAGCCAGATGCTCACCAGATTGTCTCCAGGTCCAAAAAAAAAAAAAAGGAGGGCCCACAGGTGGAAGGTCCGGCCAGCTTTGCATCCTCACCCCAACCCCAGCAGGCATGGGGTTTCATCAGAGTCTGTCACTGATGGAGGTACAGTGCTGATAAGGCCTGCTCTCCAGGACACTGCACAGATGGCTGCCTGGGATGATGGGGAGCACACTCAGCCCCTCACATACCCCACCTGCCTGGGGCCCAGGGAGCTGCCCTGAGGCCGATGGGGTGTGCGCGCACGTATGTGTGTGTGTCTGTGTGTGTGTGTCTGTATGTGTGTGTGGAACTGCTTCTCTTCCCACTTTCCCCCACCCAGCCCCTGCTGGCTCGGCCACCCCTCCCAGGACCCCCACTAAGGAGAGCCCCTCGTAGCCGCCAAGCCCCTGTAGGTCTGAGTCTCCCCCTCCAGGCTCTCCTGTCTCTACACTGCCTTCCCTAAGGGCACTGCAGAGCTGTGTGGCCACCTCCCAGCTCAGCCCCCGTGGGCACCTGCCCTGCCCCATGCTTGCATACACACTCATCCACTCCAACCGCGCTACTGGCCCCTGGGTGGGGTGGAGGTGAAGGGCTCTTCCTGCTGCCCAGAGTGGCTCTGGGAGGATCCCTAACCCCACCTGAGTCTGCTAGAGCAGGTAGCCATGGGGCAGAGCTGTCCCAGCCAACCCCCGTCCCAAGACTCCCAGCCCATTAACAGGAAGGGTCTCCCAGGCACCCTGCAGGGGACAGGGTCAGGACTGGGAAGATAGGACATGTTTTCAGGGGACTGCAGCTCACCTGGCCCTGGGTCACTCAGTAGGGCTTCCTGTGGGAGGCCCCAGTCAGAACTTCCAGCCACACCTCCAAACAGGCAGTGAGCAAATCTGGGTTATTGTGCTGTGCGCTCAGTTTGCAGTAGTTGCTTATGCATCAGAAAGCATCCTCCTGAAGTCCTCCTGTGGGTGCCCTTCCAGGGCTCTGCCAATGGAGCCCGCTCACCAGGTCCTGCTGCGCACGTGTGCACACAGACATTCGGTCTGTCTCCCTGCCTCCCAGCCAAGGTGTGGTGTGGGGCCCCCACGGGGGGCTGGCGTCACCTCCCTGGCCGAGGCCACACAGGACCCTGTGGCCTGGCCAGCCAGGAATGCAGAGAAGGTGCTGGAGGGAGGCAGGACCACAGCACTCAACAGGCCTGCTCTGGGGCCTCCCCTGGAGGTACGGGACCAGGACAATCTCTAGAGTATGCAGTCGAGGGGCAGGAGGGGAAGAGGCCTCACCATGCCCAGCCCCCCTGAAGAAGCTGGCTCAACCTTATGAGCCTTCAGAACACATACACATGCACTTCCAGAGAACACACACACGTGCACACACCCAGAGAACACACACATGCGCATGCACACACAAGCGCACACACACCCAGAGAACACACATACATGCACACACACACCCAGAGAACAGACACACGCATATACGCACACACCCAGAGAACACACACATGTGCACACACACCCAGAGAGAACACACACGTGCCCACACACACACATACAGGCACAGACCCAGAGAACACACACACATGCACATGCACACACACATCCCAGCCAACACACACTCACATGCAGGCAGGCATGGTCGCCAAAGGCAGTGTGGGCATTCCCTCTATTTCTGGCCTGGAGCTGGAGAAAGCTGTCACCGGCTGGCCCCTCCCTGGGCCTGCACTCAAGGAAACTTTGTGGGAGGCAAGGGGGGCCAGCCGGCAGCTGGACCCCAGACCCAGGCTGGAGGGTGTCAAACAGCAGCCCCGAGGTCTGACTCCCTGGAGGCAGCCGCCGGGGCCCGAGTGCATGTGTGAGGCGTGGGCAGCCTCCTGCGTGTGTGCACGGTGAGCCTGGGGCCTGATTTACAACAGGGCTCCCGCACGTGTGTCAAAGGTGCTGTGTTAAGCACTGGCATAAAAATACTACATAGGTCACCGCACCGTTTTTACGACCTTCCGCAGCCCTGCTCGGGAATGCTGGGACCCCGCAGGTGAAATAACATACATCCCAGCGGCTGCCAGGCTTAGAGCACCGGGGCGCTGTGTCTGGGCCAGGTCTGCATGGGGAGGCGGGACAGGGACACACCCCGGGAGCCTGGAGGCCCCTCAGCTTGGGCTGTAGTGCAGTGCGGCCAAAGGGCTTTCTCTTAGCCCATCGGGACATGCTGTGCCACGGGCAGACTGCAGAAGAGGGACATGCTGGGAAAGCCAGCCAGGCCTGCAGCCACCGTGGAGACCAGAGCAGGCTAAGCACTTGTCACAGGAAGCATGGTCCTTGCATTGGTTATGACATCAGGGTGCAGCACAGAGGGGTGACCTGGAGATTGGGCCTCTGAGGACCCCATCCCTATGGGGACAAGGAAGATGTACCCCTAGCTGTGGATCTGAGACCAATATATGTCATTCCAGGGTTCCTCTTCCCTGGGGCCAACTTCACAAGGAGGAGCATCCCCAGGGGGAGATGGTCCCATAGAAAGGATGTCCCAAGAGGAGGACTGTGCCATAGGGAGAAGCATCCCCACAGGGAGGACTATCCCCATGAGGAGGAGCAGCCCCACATAGAGGACTATTCCCACAGGGGGGAGCAACCCCACATAGAGGACTACCTCACGAGGAGCATCATCCCCATAGGAAGGACTATCGCACAGGGAGGCGCATCCCCACATAGAGGACTACCTCACAGAGAGGAGCATCCCCACATAGAGGACTATCTCACAGGGAGGAGCATCCCCAAATAGAGGACTACCTCACAGAGAGGAGCATCCCCACATGGAGGACTAACCCCACAGGGAGGAGCATACCCACATAGAGGACTATCTCACAAAGAGGAGCGTACCCACATAGAGGACTAACCCCACAGGAAGGGAGGAGGCATCACCACAGGGAGGTGCTCTTTCCTGGGAGGTAAGAGGTGCAGAGTCTGAGCGAAACCCTGCCAGGCCCTGGTCCATTTCACAGCATTGTGTGTCTTGGGCTTGGGGCCTGCCAGGCCCTGGTTCAGCAGCCAGGAGGAGAAGCCCTTCCCTCTGGGAGCTGGGCGGGGGGTGGTAGAGCCTGCAGGCCTAGAATGGCACCCAGTGCACTCTGCACTTTTCTGGGCTAGGCCCCTTTTCTGAAACCCTCCTGAACTGGCCAGAGACACGCCAGGCTTCAGCCTCTGTGGCTACCAATGGAGTCTCTGGTCAACTCCTGCCAACTGCCCTGAGCCCCTCTGGGCCCACAGAACCCTCACGTGGGGTGCAGCTCACCTCTGGGTCCCATAGACAGCAAAGCCCCTGCAAGATGAGGGATAGAGGCCATGGTGGCTCTGGAATGGGAGCTGGGACTGCAGCCAGGGACCCCTAGACCAGATAGGGGCTGGTTCTGGAAGGAAGGAATGCACCAGGGACACAGCCGGCCAGATGGCGCTGGTCTGGGGCTGGAAGGGGCCAGGGTGGATGGTGGCTAAGCACCCCCCCAATGCAACAGACCTCTTTTGTGGGGGTGAGAGGGAGCGTAAGGGATCCCACTATCTGGGCACAGAGGAAGGCCCAGGCCTGGAGAGGGTGGGGCTCAAGGGACTATGTCCCCAGCTGAGCCTCTCAGGCTGATTGCAGAGAGGCTGAGTCCAGGCTCCAGCCTCTAGCCGCAGGGGCCTGGCCTGGCATGGCCCTAGGGGCCAGAGACCAGCGGCATCCTCCACAAGATTGCCTGACCTGAGTGCAGTCCCCAGGGCTGTGGCAGCCTGGACATACCTCCGTCTGGCACCCTCCCCAGCCTTGCCCATCAAGGAGCCCATGGTGGAGAAGCCTCTCTGGGCTGCAGGGACCATTAAGGAGGCTGGGCTGAGAGGTAGGGCCAGCCCACCCCAGGCCACATTGGGCTTTGTAAGCAGAGCCTCATGTAGCTGTCTGCCTGAAACTCCAAGGGGAGCCAGGAGTGGACACCTTGGACAGGACGGGCACAGCCCTGGAACTGGCATGCCACATGCAAGTTCCACAGTAGCTCTCTGGGAGCCCCCAGAGGGTGTCCTCTGGTGGTAGAAAGTGGGCTGTGAGGTCCTACCCATCCTGGAAGGACTCTTGTCAGCAGCCCTGGCCTCGGTCAGCACTGGGGCGGGTCCCACAGGTGCTCCGCAACTCCCCATCCACACTAGGCCTCTGGGGTCCTCGGAATACAGCCAAGGTGGGAGTGTCTAGCTGCCCACAAATGTGAGATAGGACAGGTCATGATGCCTTTTCTAGGAAGGCTGAGGGGATAGTTCAGAGCCTTGTAACCCCACACATGCCAGAAATGGGGTGGGGGGGGCAGCCGCTGGAGCCCAGGCTTTGTGATCACTGGGATGATTGGGAGTGGTTCTGGGTCATGGGGACACTGGCCTGGCCTCTGACTGCCTGTGGCCACAAGGAGTGGGAACCCGCCCAGACCCCTGGACCTGGGATGGCTGGGTCAGGCAGTGAGTTCCAAGCCTGGAGGCCACAGGGCAAGGACTCAGAGAGAAGTGCCCACCCTGGATCACACCAGGCACTAAAGGAGATTGAGAAGGAATTCCGGGAATTCATAGGGAGAAGGAAGGAAGAACAGCAGGAAGGGGAGGAGGGATGTTTCTTCCTTCTGTTTCTCTGACCAGAAGAAGCAACTGTGCAATATGTCCTTGGTGTGCTTATTCAAGACATAGTTCCAGGACGCCTGGGTGGCTCAGTTGGTTGGGCGACTGCCTTCGGCTCAGGTCATGATCCCGAAGACCCGGGATCGAGTTCCACATCGGGCTTCCTGCTCCGCGGGAAGCCTGCTTCTCCCTCTCTCACTCCCCCTGCTTGTGTTCCCTCTCTGGCTCTGTTTCTCTCTGTCAAATAAATAAAAAATCTTTAAAAAAAAAAAAAAAAGACATAGTTCCATTTAATCCTACTCCTGGTAATCATATCTCTGTATCTCTTATCTGTATTTCTTGATCCCTGTGCCTCAGTGGTCTCAACTTCTGTGAGTTTAAGCAATCACTCTATACCCTGCAGTAACAATACTAATCCTGTCTCTAGGGCGGGTGCAAAAGCAGTTAAAGATTTAACTGCACCACCCAACTTCCTCACGTGGGAATAATAAAAGACTGGGACCCTTGACAGTCAAGAGAGACAAAGCCATGAGACAGAGAGAGACTGAGAGCCTGCAGAGAGACTGAGAGACAGAGAGAAAAAGGCAGAGAGCCCGGGAGGAAGCAGCAAGAGAGCCTTAGAGGAGAGAGCAGGAGAGCTGGCAAACAGCAAGAGAGCCTGCAAAGAGAGACGGAGAGAAACTGAGAGACTGAGAGACAAAGCCATGAGATTGAGAGTCTGAGAGGCGGAGATAGAGAGACAGAAACAGTCACAGAGAGAAAGAGAGCAAGAGATAGAGAGACAGACTGAGACAGAGAAACAGAGAGAGAGACAGCAACAGAGAGAGAAACAGAGAAGCAGAGAGCAAGAGAGACAGAACCAACTGTTTGCCTAAAGCTAGATTGATGTAACTAAAAGACTTTAAATAAAGAACCCTGAAGACACAGTTTTCAGGAGAGGAGATCCCCACACCACTCTTCCAGTCTGTCTCCTCATTTTATCGCCCACTCTGACTCTGTCGCCACCTTAACCCCTTCCTTGGCACTTCCTTGCTTTCGGATAGAGGCCACCCTGGGGCTCTGCCTCACAAAGCCCTGAGACATCCTCACTGTCCCTTCAGGCTTTCCTTGCCCAGGGCCCTCCTCCCCTGAAACCTCCCGAGGTCCTGGGAAGCATGGGGGCAGCGTCCAGTGCAAAGGTGAGGCAGGACCAGCCACCCGAGGCTCCAGCATCGAGTCCCAGGGCAAGTCTGCAGTGCTGGGCCTGAAGCAAGCCACAGCCAGGGCCCCCACAGAACCCACAGCCAGAGCTGGGAACTCTTGCTGTGGCTAGCTCAGCACAGGACTCCAAAGGGCCTGGGGGACAGCAGCCCAAGGGCCAGTGGGGGGGCTCGGGGCTGTGTGCCTGGATGAGGAAGGGTCTCTGCAACTCTAGTTCCTGAGGGTGGCTGCCCAGTGGCAGCACAGCCCCAGGACCCTTGGGGCCCAGGAACAAAGTGGTGACACCGAGGAGACAGAGCAGGAGTGGCTGGGGCATTCCTACAGAGCCCACATGGTTACATGGCTCCACACCCTTGTGCCCTCATGGAGGGCCTTGGCTCTCTGGGGTTCCAGGCCTGGAGAGGGAGGTGGGTGTATGGGGCATGCTGGAAGCCTGAGAGGAAAGACAAGGGGGCATCGTGCCCCCCCCAGCCCTCAGTCTGTGGGCTGCCTCCCAGGGTCCTGTCCTCCCAGGTGGGTGCCCTACCAAGAGGTGAGCCCATGATTCTGAGAGAAGGGAGAAGGCCCTCGCTCTGGCCCCTCTACACCCACCCAGCAAGTCCCCCATAGCCTGTGCAGGCTCAGTCTAAAAGCTCCCCTGGGGGCCAGGGGCGAGCCAGCCAGAATAAGAGTGAGCTTGCTGGCCTCAGCACAGAAACTTCCACAAAGAGCAAGGAGCCCTGGTGAGGGGCGTGAAGCTAGCACAGAGGCTCGGCTGAGCCCTGAGCACCCCTGCCTGGCAATGAGAGCTCTCTGGGGCTCCCTTCCCTTGGCCACATTGACCTCCACAGACCCAATGGGCATCATTCTGGCCCATTCAACATGTCCTGCAGGACCCTCCTGCCCACTTACCCTCCTGATTGGCCACCCAGGGGTGGGGAGAGCATTGTGGGTGGAGAGGACCCTGCAACATGGCACCCCAAAGTGAGGGGTGGCCAGCATTGGCCCCTTCCAGCTTCTCCACCCAACCACCAATACCAGTTCTCAAACACTCAGCCTCTGGAAAGAGCAAAGATAAAGCACAAAAACAAGTAGAAAGGAGCAACTAATCTCCTGGAGCATCTTAGACAAGTTTCTCCTGAACTTTGGAAATATAAACCCACGACTTTGAAAGTCAGCTTGGGAAGTGGAATTCTTCCATGTGAGAAGGGAAGCAAGGAACACATGGCAGAGGCAGTCTGGGGCGCAGAACAAGGCACAAGACACGGGGCCCTGGAGCACAGATGTCTGTGCCAGTGCCCACGATGCAGCCAGGATACTTACATGATCTACCCAGGAGGCATGGCACCACGATCCACTGAGGACGCATGGTGCCCAGTCCACTGAGGACGCATGGCACCCACGATCCACTGAAAACACACGGCACCCACGACACACTTGGGATGCATCGTGCCCATGACACACTAAGGACGCACAGCGCCCACGATTCACTGAGGACGCACAGCACCCGCGACATGCTCCGGATGCACGGCACCCACAATCCACTGAGGATGCACGGCGCCCATGACACGCTCGGGACACACGGGGCCCACAACACACTCAGGATGCATGGTGCCCACGACCCAATGAGGACCCATGGTGCCCACGACACGCTTGGGACGCACGGTGCCCACAATACGCTTGGGATGCACCCAGGACGCACGGTGCCCACGATCTATTCAGGATGCCCGGCGCCCGCAGAGTAGTGCACGCCCCCACAGGTCACAGAACCCACCCTCCTGTGCCGACACATGCAGCCTTCTCTATGTCACCGAGGGGGAGGGGACACGTCCCTGTGCTCACAGTCACATGAGAGCACCGAGATCCAGCAGCCCACACCAGCATGGGACGTTACATGGGGACGCTAGGTGGCCCAGAGGCCTGCTGGTGATCCCTGTTCAGGTATGCACATGGCACTCCCCACCTGGCGACTCCCCCCACTGCGGGTCCTCTGGTGCCCAGGGCCATCCCAGCTCAAGTCTGGTCTGCGAGGGAGGCACAGTCTAGGGGCATCCCCTGGGGCCTCATTTCTTATGTTCTGTCTGAGGGCCAGATCCAATAGGCAGGATTCTCCGTGCGGAGCATGTGGGGCCAGCCACCCACACCAGGCCCCATGGGGAGTCTCATCAGGCAAATGCCCCTGGCATCCAGCAGCCTGGCCCACCGTGACCCCAAGAGCAGGGCCTGGGCTGCCTGCTAGCACAGAGCAAGGACAAAGCCTGTCTGTCTGTGTGCTGAGTGGAGGGAGGGCCTGTGCAGCCTCAGGATCCCCATCTGGGTGTCTTTCTGCCATGGATCTGCTCAGTCATTGGTTCATTTATTTAACAACTCATTCACTTGACCCCATACCCCAGGGGCTAGGACCCCCCCCCCCGGAGGGCCCACAGTCAGGCACGCAAGCAGATTGGGACAGAATCATGTCTGGGGACCTATCAGCATTCAGGGACAAGTGTCCAGTTTTCCCTCTGGGGACCAAAGTCAGGGCCGGTCCTAGGCAAGGGCACATTTGAGATGGACTTTGAGGTGTGGATAGAGATTCGCAGAGCAGGAAGGGTACTCTGGGCAGTATGGGGGCATGAAGGAGGGTACACTGAGAGGCCAAGGATTCTGGGGTCCTATGCTGAAGCCCAAGCCCAGGACAGACCAGGTGGCAGAGTGAGGCTCAGAGAGGCCCACGTAGCTCCTGAAGGTGGCAAGAAGAGCAGGGTAGGCCTGTGGAGGCTCAGTTAGAAAGACCCCCTCCTCCTCCTTGCCTCCCCTCCTCTTCTTCCAAAGCCACAGCCCCTAACTGCCTACCCACACCCACCACAGGGACCCAGTGTCATTGCAGCCCCTGGGGGACCCAGAGACAACACCCAGGGTCTTGGCCCTGCGGTCCCAGCCATTGCCCCTTCAAAAGGAAGGTCTTCTGGGGACCACCAGGGGCCCAGGCGCCACTCCAGTTGTCGCCACTCCTAGAGACCCCACCACCCACAAGGGAAGCTGCACAGAGAGAGTTGTGAGCCCACCTACCCAACCTCCCCTGGGGCCCCCTCAGCCCCAAGGGCCGCCTCCTTCCTTATGGATCACCAAGCCCAATGCAGAAGAAACAGTCCTGAGCTCACATTTCTTCTCCATCTACGTCCTCTGGACTCCTACTCCCACTTGGGGCAGAACTGCCGGCTCCCAAGTACAAACGATTTTCATGAACAGTTTGTCTTTAGAAAATGCCAGGCATGATTTTGGAAATCTCCCTCATGCGTGCAGCTAGAGGAGGGGGCTGCTGGGGATCTCCAGAGGAGCTTCCCCCTCTTGGGCTGGGAGCACCCCGGACACAGAGCTCCCCACCAGCGAGGGGATTATGGCCCTGTTCTTGCCGGGCAGAGGATTACTGGCCATCCAGTCTCACGTCCCTGTGCCAAACCAGAGGAAAAGATGGAGGACAGAGGCCAGAGGCCACAAACCTTCCTTCTCCTGCAGATGCTGCACCCAGGCAGGAAGGTAGGCCCCTTCCCAGCACCTGCTGGCATCCCTCTGGGCCAAGGGGGCTCTGCTGGGTCCCTCAGGGCCCAAGGAAAGGGGAATGGGATGGAGCCTAGGGAAGACCGGGACTCAGAAGAATGCCCGGGGTGTGGGAAAGTGACCTGGAGAAGGCGTCACCTTCAAGAGGGGACAGAGTTGGTGCTCAGGGGACCAGGACAAGCCCTGTCCTAGGGGGCCACAGACCTGCAGAGCCCCACAGAGTCCTAGGCAGCAGCTGTGGGCAGTGCAGGGGTTGGTGAGGGGCTTCATGAAGTGGCCAAGAGGATGGGGCACTCCAGACCACACACAGGATGGTGAAGCTACCTGTGACCAGGCCCTTCCCCATCCATACAACCATACACTCACAGGCACACCCATGCACACACATCAGACAACTCGAGGCAGTGGCCCAACCACCCTCAAGGGTGCAGTCCAGCATGGGTGCAGCCAGTGGTACACAGATGGGGACCCTTGGAGGTTCCCACTGCAGGGGCAGGTGGGCAGAGGCACCTTGTGGCCCCAGGTCAGCGGTCCCTGAGCCATGCACAGGCATGCTCACAGGCTGTGCCTGCTACTTCCGCTGCCCAGCAATCTCCCAGAGCAGCCCTCATGCTGGCCTCCCAGTCAGCTCTGCTGGGTTAACACGATGACAGCCCCATGGGTGGGGGAGACGGGAAGGGGGCACAGAGCCGCTGATCCACCTGAGCTGCTGATGCAGGAATAGTGGGGCCCCATCCTGGGAGACAGGCCAGTGTGCAGGGCCCCCAGCTCCCTCAGGCACCCCCCCCAACCCCCTCCACTCTGGCACATAGAAGCCGCCTGTTCTGGGCTCCTGACCGAGGTCACTCCAGGCCCCCCACCAGGTCCCCTGCCCTGTGGGAGTCAGGCCTGAGTCTCCACTCCCTTGTGCCGTTATGGAGCACCGGTGGTGTACCGACCACTCCCTCCAGGCTCACAGAGCGCCCCAGCAAGCGACCCACCCCGCACAGGCCTAGGGGCAGGAAGGGAAGGGCAGAGACCCCACCACCACCAGGATGCGCCTCCCGCCTCCAGCTGCCAGAGGCCTCCCTTGCTGGACCCCTCTAGACCCCCAGCTAGAGGAGGATGACTTCACCCCCACAGAATCCAGAAACCAGCCCAGCAGCACACGGTATTTACATAAATACTCCCCTGCCCCTGGAAGAGGAGTGCCAAAAGGCAGAGAGGCAGAGGCCTTGTGGGGCTGCTCAGCCCCCCAGCTCCCGGGTTCCAGGCAACCAGCCCAGACCACTGTCAGTCTCTGGGGCTGCTTTTCAGGCTGTAAATGCAGCCTAATTAGGCCTCCCCTCTGTGTGCAGGCCCAGCTGGGGAGGCGTCCCAACAGGCACAGTGCCAGGAACCCATTTTCCAGCTCTCCATGGCCAGCCCAACTGATCCCCACAGGGCACGGTCCCCTGTGGGCTCTCCTGGAGGACAGGGCAGATCCGCCCCACTGAGAACTCTTGGAGGAGCTCCTCCTTCAAAGAGCATGCAATCTGGATAGCTGCCTGCAGGAGGCAGCCTTGAGCAGTGGGGGCAGCAGGTAAGGGCACCCAGCTGCCTCTGGGCTGAGCTGGCTGACCCCTGGAAGAAGTCAGGTGGGAGGGAGCTGTTGGTTCTGTGGCTGCTCTGTCTCTCTAGAGCCCAGACAGGAGCAAGGTAGCCCAGGGTATGCTCACTGCCAATCTGGCCCACTGCAGAGACGCAGGGGGCTGGAGGGGCTGTCCCAGGCCCCACCCAGACCTCTCCGCTACAGCTGCCTGGGCTAAGTCAGGGATACAGTCCCTTGGGTGTGGGCACGCAGAGGAGACCAGGGCTGCCAAAGGTGGGCGAGGAGGGGCTCCTCACCCCCATAGCTTTACCAGGCCAAGGCTGGAGGCAAGCAGCCCCAGGGCATACTGCCTACCCGGTCCATTTCCCACCTCCCCAAAGCCTCAAGCTCTTGGGCTCCCATTGGGAGAGGTGCAGAATCACGAAAAGCTAGCCTCAGAGAATCTGCAACCTGTCCTTGTGTCCTCTGGGGGGTTCAGGTCTGAGGGTCATGGGACATGGTATGGGCATCATGGCTCTGCCCTGGGGTGTGTTTTGGGGGACACGGTCCTGCCCTGTGGTCTGGTCTGGGGATCACGGCTCTGGGGTCTGGTCAGGGGATCACAGCCTGCCCTGGGGTCTGGTCTGGGGATCACGGCCCTTCCCTGGGGTCTGGTCTGGGGGGCACGGCCCTGCCCTGGGGTCTGGTCTGGGGATCATGGCTCTGCCCTGGGGGTCTGATCTGGGGATCATGACTCTGTCCTGGGCTCTGGTCAAGGGTCACTGCCCTGCCCTGCCATCTAGTCTCTAGTCCTGGCTGTGATCAGAAGGGCGGGCTGGTCCAGATAGTGCCTTGAGCCAGAAACCAAGCCCTTTCCAGGCTGTGACCTTGGCCACTGCAGCGTGGCTGCTGCGGCTCCCACCCTCAGGACTGAGGGGTGGAGCAGGACTCAGCCAGCACACAGCAGGCAGGCCCTACATTCCCAGCGCCCACTGGAGCGTGTCCCCAATCCAGGCCAAGCCCCAGCTGTTCAAGAATCTTCCGCCCCAACGCTGGGAATGGTGCTCCTGACAGCTTGGACCACAGCGGCTGCAAGTCCGGGCCCCCAGCAGGAGATGAGGGGCTGCAGGAACAGGCCTGCTTAGCCCCACAAAGAGCAAGGGAACCCCTGGGGAGACCCTTGCAAGGCACCCCTCCAGGGTGTGTTGGCTTCACTCAGCCCTCCAAAACAGGCAGGGGTGCCTTCAGAAAGGCTGGCCTCCCTGGGCCCTGCCTGCCTTCCCTGAGTCTGCTCCATCTAGAAGCAAGCATTGAGCACCCCTGTGTACCCCACCAAGTCAGCCCCCTCGCCCTGCCCTGCAGGGACACAGGAATCCAGCCCAACCTCGGCCGCGGAGACATACCCAACATGACGAGTCACATACTTGGCAGAAACCAGACCCCAGGCGGTGGCCAGGGGGAAGACGGAGGTGCGGGGCCCAGACACCCTGTCGTAAACCCTTTACAACCCCTGGGCCATCCTCACGCACGTAGCTTCGTCATATGTGGTCCCCAGTGAGCTACTGAGCGTGGAAACCGCTCCCCACATAGCATAAACATCACAGGACGTCTGGGCTCCGTTCCTTCCTGCCCACCAGCTGGGTGGCCCCCCAGAAACGAGCTCCATAAGAGCTGCAGCCCACACTCAGGACTATGGGTCCCAAAGCAGAGCCATAGCCACCTGAGAAACAGTCCCGGTGACACTGAGGCCCCACCTGTCCCCCCAGGATCACTGCCCCTCCCTTGCAAGGGTGCTTCAGCCTGGGTGGGATCCCTGAGCTCACGGCACTGGGTCTTCCCGTTGCCCAGCCAGGGTAACCCCACCTTCCAGATCCTGGTCCAGCTGCCCAGGACATGGAGATTCCCAGATCGTGAGGGACCCAGCGGTTCAACAGCATCTCCAGCCCCGCGTCCTCTGTCCCCATGTTGTGTCCCTCTGAACCCTGTCAGCATCCTCACACACACTCACACACACAACCCCCTGCTGTGCCCTGGGTCAGCCCACATGTCCCACGGCCCTCCCTGCAGACGGCCCTTGACCCACCAGGACCAGGTCCCTCCCTTGCTGGGCACCTCTGCCCCCAGCCTCATGGAGAGAAGCCCCACCCCTCTCATCCCTTAGCTGGAGATTAGGGGTGGCTCCCGCAGGCCTCATGTCCAGGTTCAGAGGAC
This sequence comes from Spilogale gracilis, assembly GCA_004023965.1. NCBI lineage: Eukaryota > Metazoa > Chordata > Mammalia > Carnivora > Mephitidae > Spilogale > Spilogale gracilis. Next base: position 14,588 of record PITA01031047.1, read on the forward strand.
ACCTCCCTGGTCACCGTGAGCCGTCCAGTGCACAGTGACAAGGACTCTGTGGGCTGGAGCATCTCCAATAGCCCTTCCCCCTGACCAGCTCCAGCAGGCTGGGAACTGGCTGTGCAGCTGGAAGACAGGGCCTTCCCCGTGGCCTCACTTGGCTACGCTCTGCATGGGATCCACGGGGGGATGCCTCTGGGTGGGGGACTTGCCTGAACAGCCCTGCACACAGATCTCATTCTGCACCCGACCTGCTCCTCCCAGTCCTGCTTCGGGCAAGCCCCTGTGGCTGTCTGTCCCCTCGCCAGGGTCCGGGAGGGCAGCGGCCCTCCAACCCCATAAGGTGGGCCCCATGAGGACCTCTGGTGGGGACGGACTCAGGGAGCAGCAGCAAGCCAGACCCTGTCTGCAGGTTCTTGTCCAGAGAGCTGTTTCCGGCCACTGGCAGAAGTTGTCTGTGGGCAGACACGGGAGGCACCCTGTCCACTTGCTGTGGCCATGGCGGCAGGCAGAAAATTCCCGGATACAACCGGGTCAGTGGTCTGTTTCCTCTGTGCGGCTTCTCTTCTCCTCTCACAGGGCCTTCATAGCTTTTCACAAATACCTTTTCCGCCCTGAAGGGAGCAGTTTCTGGCTATACACACCCTGTCCCCCGGCTGGGGCAAACCTCAGTCCTCCCTCCAGGACAGGCTGTGCCTCTGGCGGCTGACCAGCTGGGCAACCCCACCCCCCCCCACCCCCTCCCCATACTCGGGCCAACCCTCCTTCACCTTCAGAAGGACTTGATGAAGAGCTGCAACATCAGGAGATACATATGAAAGAGAAGCAAGCCCATGAGCAAGAAGGGAGTTTCTCATCCAGGCTGTCCCAGCCATCCAGGGATCAACACCAGGGGAAGAACTATCTAGGGCCTCATTACTCAGCCGCCTTCCTGTTCCATCAACAAGAGTACCTTGAAAATGATTTCCCGGGAACTCTGTAGGGGAAGGAGGAAGGAAATAGGATGGAGGGAAGGAGGAGGGAGGGGAGGGGGAGAAGGCAGGGCAGGAGGGAGGAGAGAGAAGGGAAAAGAGAAGGAGGGAGGTTGGAGGGAGGAAAGGAAAGGAGGAGAAAGAGGGAGAGAGGGAAGAAGAGGAGGAGAAGGAAAGGGGGAGGAGGAGGGGGAA
>PITA01031048.1:0-15711 GCA_004023965.1 Spilogale gracilis
AGAGGAGCAGGTGAGCAGGTGAGCCCAGGGGCAGGAGAGCGCAGGAGGAGGCTTCGGCTTCGAGGCCCCAGAGTCAGGAAGGTCCCCCTCACTCTAGAGCACTCTAGAGACCAGACACAGGTGGGCACCCAGGACTCGAAAGACCAGATGTGGACCCTCAGATTTGTCCCAGTGGTGGTCAGCACCTGCGAGCGATGCTCCGACCTGGAGGCCGCGGTTCACTGTGAGATGCCTCTCGTGTCCTGTGCTCAGCTGGGCCCCTTGTATTCTGGGCTCGCGCGTGGGGGAGTGGGCGGGGGCTGCTGTTACAGCCGACAGCAAGTGACCCGTCACCTCAGCCCTCCTGCCGCTGATTTTCTGCTCAGAGACCCCCCACAATACTGCTATTCCTGGACCCTCGGGCCATGGTTTCCTGGTGGCCTGCTGCTGGGCGGGGTTCTCTGCCCCAGGGTCTAGCGCAAACAGGCCTCCCCAAGGAAGCCAACAACGCTGTCCCTCTGTCCCCCCTCTGTCCCCCTGTCCGGAGGCTGCCTGGTGATGAGCAGGGTCCAGAGTCCCAGCCCTGTGAGAAGGTCCCGGGAAACCCTCCACTGGACCCAAAGCCTCCAAAACACACTCACGCTCTTAGATTTTCCTGCCAGTCCCTCCCTCGGTTTTGGGTTTCCCATTTGGGCATCTTTGCACGCGAACTCTTTGGGTGCCCCTCGCAGACGTCCTGTTCCTCTAAGCCCCGCGGAAGCCCAGTGACTCTGAGCATGAGCGGCGATGGTCACGTCCTGCTAGATGAGGCATTGCTTCTTCCTGTTGTTTTAAGGATGTGTGTTTGCATCATTTATTCTTAAACCGTTCCGGGTGAGACAAGGTGCGCTACCTGCGGGGCTCACCGAGGTGGGCACGGCGCCAGATGCTGCGTTCCGGGCCGCGTCGGCAGGACGGCGTCTATGGGCAGAAGCAGCGCGGAGAGGAGCCTCTGAGGGGAGACCCCCAAGGCCATGACACGTCGGGACGAAGGCACGTGCTCTTCTCAGAGACGTGAGGTGAAAGGCAAGCCCACGCCGGAGGCCGTTGCTGGAAGGGCCCGCCAGCAAGCTGCCGAACACGCGGGACGTCGCGACAGCCCAGCGGTCGGCGGGGCACACACCCAACAGGGAAAGGCCTCGGAGAGCCGCACCTCCCAGAGCCAGGCCCTCTCAGCACCCACAGTGGCAAACAGTCCTCCAACCAGTGTCTCCTCTGCACCTGCTCTGCCCAGGGCGGCCCCACCACGGGTTCCCGGTGCCCGGAGGGCCTTGACCTCACCTGGGGCCGGCTCTCCTGCGCTCGCCCAACTTGTGCACGGGCCCACAACTCAGGTCAAGCCGCGGTCCCTGAGAGAAACAACCAAGGAGGCCCGGACGGCGGCCCGTGTGGCTTCCTCAGGGCACCTGTGCAGACCAGGTCCCGCAGCAGAGGGCAAGGCTGGGGAGCCCCCACATTCTGCGGGGTTCGGGTGCTGAATGAATGACTGCCCTCAGGAGCTGGGGCGAGAACAGCAACTAAGGTCTGGAAACACCGTTCGCTGGGGCGTTGCCCCCGAGTGTCGGAGGTCTGCATCCGGGGCCGCCAGACTTAGTTTTGGGGTTGGAGCACAGGTGGGTTCCGCTGGCGAGAGTCCCATTCTGGGACCTGAACTCACCTTGAAGCAAGACCCAAAATCCAGAATTAACCACGGCTGGTAACTGAACAAAAGGATTTTTCAAAAAAGAGGTCCAGTTTGAACCTATATATTTAAAAACATATGTTGAATCCAATAAATCCCGAACATCGGACCAGGTTCCGGGGTGAGCCTGAGCCGACCTGATGCCCGTGGGTGGGGCTCCGGGCCGGCGCCAGCGCCTCCGCGGCCCGAGGGGCACCCACAGCCCTGCGCGGGCAGCCACGGAGGCGCTACAGCGGCATCTGCTCGGGAACCGCGACGGGCGCACCAGGCCGTGAGCAGCACGCTGATGCCCTTCGCCCACTGAGATGTTTGCTGCCGTGACCTTCGGTGAGCAGCCTCTGTTTCCTCTTGTTTTCTAAAGATTTTATTTCTGTATTGTCGGGGGGACCCATGGGTGGGGGAGACGCAGAGGGGGAGAGAGAGAATCCCAAGCAGACTCCCCGCTGAGCCCGACATGCGGTTCCATCTCACGACCTGAGCCAAAACCAAGAGTCGCACGCTTCCCGGACTGAGCCCCCGGGCCCCCAGCACAGCCTCTATTTCCCTAAATGCTCACAGTTCGCCTGTGACGACGCGGGGCCCCGGGAACGCCGGCGGGGGGCAGAGAGGCGCAGGCCAATGTGCTGGACTCAAGGCTCAGGAAATTCTGCCTTGTTATTCCCAGGATGATCTTCCATAGATTTATGATCAGGACTTGGTCAGCTTCCCGGCATCGTTCAGGACGTAGCTCGCCCGGCGTTATGACGAGCGAGACAAACCGCGCTCCCCGACGGCCCGGGAGACGCACGGCTGTGTGAGCCTGCGTGTGGAAAGCGACCCAGGCACTGACGTCCGGCCCTGGGCTTCCGCACCAACAGGGTCTCTAGCTGCCCCGCGACCGGCCCCTGGGGGAGGCACGGCTCTGAATAAGGTCTGCAGGACGAGAGGATGGGGGTGGCACCCTCACCCAGGGCCCCGGGAGTGTCCGGTCAGTGCCCTGGGCCCGGTTCCAGTGAGCTCTCCAGCCCCCGTCCACGCAGCAGGGTCGCCTCCTGTGGGTCGTGAGCACAGAGCCCTGTCCATCCTCATTCTGCCCTCCCCACCCTCCTCTTCCTTCAGGTCTGCCCTTGGGCTTGCCTCCTCCTGCCCGCAGGGCCTCTCCTTCCCCTGCTCTTCCTTCTGCTTACACGCACACCCTAAGGCCCTCTCCTCGGCCCTCTCCTCGGCCGCCTGCTGGCCCTGCGTCTCCCGGGGCATTTGCTCACACCGCCCAGCCGTGGGGACCCGCCCGGTCACTGTCTCTCTGCAGGGGACAGCTGGCCACCCCGGGCTGTGCAAACGGTTGTCCTCATTGCCCTCCACAGCCGATACCATGGGCCACCGGGGATGCCCCTGGGGATGCCCTACTTCCTCCCCCTGAAGCGCGGCTCAAATCCCACGCCCGTGTTCCGACTGCCTCAGTAGGCCGCTTACTCTCAGCAGCCCAGGCTGTGGGTTGGCTCTGCTTTCCTTTCCCTGTTCCCAGGGGCTAAGGCTCCGTGCCCAGGGGATGCACCGTCCTCTGAATCCCTGCAGTGTGTTTCGGAGCCAGGAGACTGTCTTGCGTGGATCTCCTCATGTCCCGGAACACTGAGCCCAGAAGAGCTGGGGGGAGGGGACTGTAGTCTGAACACGCAGCCTGCCTAGCCCGCTGTCCTCTCAAGTCGGCCTCTCCTCCTGCCGCGGGGAAGGACGGGCGGAAGGTGCGTCTGTCAGCTCGGGTGCCGGGCCTCCCGGGGGCGCCCCGGCTCTATCATCCCCGCCGGCGGTCTCCACCTGCCCCTAAACCACGGCATGTGGGACAGGCCTGCGCCCACACGCAGACGGCGGGGGATGACTTGAGCCCACCAGGGGAGGGATGACGGCACTCAGGCCAGCGGTGGCCGGTGTGAGCGACGGTCCCATCCTGAAGCTTCAAAACCCTGGCTGTCAGCCTGAGGAGGGAAACGCTGGTTTCACAAAGGGCGTGGTGGGTGAACAGAGGCCCCGTGCGGAGAGGGGGCTTAGGCCGAACACACTGAGAGATCAGTGAACATGGAGGAGCGGTTAGGCCCCATCTCAGCTAATAGGTGGCAGAGAGTCAAAGAACTCCCTTCCCTTTGAAGCAGACATTAAAGAGGAAGAAGGTTCTTTTCTAGAGCATCTTCCCTCTAGATACCACACACGGCTTTGTGAAGGGAGCTTCTGAGCAGGAGTCCAGGACTGGGCGCCGTGTGCCGCCAGCCTGGGTGAGATGCTCGGGACGCTCTCGGGTTCCTGTCCTTCGAGGCATCTTGACAAGGTGGCGGATGATTACTTTCCGGATCGAGACGGAAGGCTGCCCTGCCGAGGGCTCCGTGCACGTGTCCCTGCCTCATGGCACCCCTGCACGACCTCCCAGGGGCACGGGCACAGCACACAGGGGCCACGTCGAAGCCGAGACCCAGGTCACGGAGCAGGACCTCCGGGCGGAGACGTTCATAGGGAATCGCCACGGTAGTGATCACCGATTGGCTGAAGACCCCAAAGCACCCATCTTCCTGGGTCATTTTCCCGTCCATCCTGTTTCTGCCTTAACTCTGAGGAAGGATGACCTACGTCCTCAGGCATCTTCCCGTCTCTGTCGGTTTTGGGTTCCACGTAACCTGATGTTACTGTGTCCAGCCTCTGGTCCTCCCTCAGAAACCCTACTCTCTCTTGACTCCAAGCCCTGGTAGGCCTGTCGCCGCAGCGCTGCACTGGGGATGTGACTCGGGGTCCCCGGGGGTCATTACGGTCCGACCAGCGTCTCTTCACGCCTTCCGTCCTGGGAGACGCTGCAGGAAAGCCTGCTGCCAGCGTTCATGGGGGAGCCAGCTGGTGCCTCGGCCATGACAGCACAGCCCCGTTCCCGCTCAGGCCCTGCTGCAGGCTGACACTCGGAACCAGGGGCTCCCACCTGTGGAGCGTTTCAAGGCCTTCCCGGCACGGGTGCCTGACCCAGAAACCTCTAGAAAGCCTTGCGACCCAACAGCTCCCTTCTCCAAGTCCTTGTCCGGTAAGCGACACGAGCCACCAAAACACGCAGGACCACAAGCCAGCGCCAGGTGAGAGGGTCACGGGGGAGCGGAAGCCGTCCCCCACGGGCAGTGCCAGCCCCTCGCCCCAAGGCAGGGTGCCTGCAGCCGGGGGAGCCCACGAAGGGCCCGGGAAGGAGGCCCAGGCTCGGCAGGCTGGAGAAGCTCAGGGGATCTCCGGACCTCGGTGGGGCTCACGGGACACGCTCCTGCTGCTGTGAGCTCCGGGGAGGAGGAAATCTGAGCTGAGGGGGCCCACAGCGCAAAGAGGCAGAAGCCCTGGAGACCACCGACCAGCCGCGGGCCCCCCACCCACCAGAGCCTTGAGGGGTCTTAGAGGGAAGGACACAGGAGTGAACTGGACCCAAACCAGGGCAGCGGGACTCCACCTCCTGGGATTTAATAAGGTGTCGGGTTGCAGCTTCTCAAAGCAGGGTCAGCGATGGGAGGGCTCTACCTGCTGGAGAGGGAGTTCTGGTTTAGGACTCCTGGTGGGACTCTCAGCACAGGAATTTAACTCAGGGTTCAATTTATTTCAGTGAGATTCATTTCCTGTGAAATGTAAGTTTTAAGTCATTACTTTCAGAAAACTCAATAAAAATTATTGGTTGTTTAAATCTCCAAGGCTATTAGCTGATTTTAAGGAGTTTAGAATTAGGAGAAATTTAGTTAAAAAAAAAAAAAGACCGAGTCCTAAGGGGAAGATGGGCCAGGCTCTTGAACTTACCGGCCCACAGAGATGTCTGGGCTAGAACACGGGCCAACTTCTACCAGAGGGAGAGTGAAAGGGAAGAAGCAGGCTTTGGCCTCATCCAGGCCCCAGAAGGGCTGCTGCCTCCTCCTTGGCCCGGTGACCCCCGACTCCCCGAGGGCTGCGTCAGACCCACGTGGACACACGACGGTGGGTCTCTGCTGGGGACCAGGACGAGCCAGACGTCAATACGGCGTGTGCCCCGCGAGAGCCCACACTCCCAGGCAGGAGGACAATCTCCCGGCAGACGGTGCATGCGGGGACACGGCTCTGCCTGGGCCCCCATGGCAGAAACAGGCACCGTGACGGGCACCCAGGAAGAGGAGACGTCTTCCCCACTTGGTTTTCTGAGAGGGAGCCCGTTCGTGAAATGGTCTCGGTCCCTTTGTGATGAAAAGGTGCAGAGCAGGACTGCATATGAAGTGGGACGGGGCCACTCAGATTTAACGTGGCACAGACGTCACAGAAATAAGAAAGCTGTGGAAATGATGACATCTGGGGATACGATTTCATGATCAGTGGCTTGAAGCCCACCCTCAAATGCCGGTGAAGTATTTTATTCCTAGGAACAAACTCACTAAGCGAGGCTCATGAGTGTCCCTAAAAGCCCAGGAGCTTGGGACAGACTCGAAACATCACACAAATCTTAGCAGTGGAATTAAACCGATAAAGAACCGTTCGCAAATACACTGCTGAAGTTAAAACCCGAAAAAAAAAGTGCAGGAGTGTAAGGGCGTATGGTACGATGCTTCCGTCTGTAGGAGAGGGAGCAGGGGCCTGTGTGCATCCCGGTGTGTGCATCGCTGGGGGTGGGTGAGACGCTGTCTCCAGGAAGGGGACTGCACGTCTGCAGTGGGAAACACCCGGCCATCAGATGTGGTTTGAATGCCTTTTCCCTGTGCATGTATCACTTGATCTCTAAGGTGAAGATTATCATTAATGTGTTCCGCAAAATCCTCCTCAATGTCTTTTTAAATGCCGAGCACTGTGTAAGACTCGGGCTGTGATGGGAGCAAAATGGCATCTCCCCTTGAGGACAGTGTGCAGAGGTCAGCGCAGTGTCCAGCACGGTCAGCGACTGTGGTCAGCACAGCCACGGAGGACTGGCAGGAATTCAGCGCCCCTGGACAGAGCTCAGGACTGAGACAGCGTCTTCCTCTGGAGCAAAGCCACGGCCCTGGTCCCAAGCTAACATTCGCCCCCCGGTCCCTTCAGCCGTGCACCTGATTGGGACAGGTCTGGGTGTGAGGCTATGAGGAACACACAGGCCCCTCCTAGTGGGCAGCAGGCCCCCGGGCACAGGGCCCAGCCCCTGCAGACGCGGGCGCAGTTCCTCTCCACTCTGTGCAGGGCAGGAACACTGGGCAAAGCCCGAGAGGCTGACTCATGCCCTCCCCCCGCAGGTCAGCGCCGGGGAGCAGGGCCGGATTGTCACTGTATTTTCAGGCCCCGGTGGCCTCCGAGCACCTTATGCATCTATTAGTAGGATCAAGTTAGCCTTATTGATGAGTCAGTATTAAATGGCAAAGCCCTAAATACCTCCGAAGCTCTCCTTTCTTATAGAATAGGTTCTTTAAAGGGTTAGAATTGAAGCGTCTGTTGTCTGGACTCACAGGTTTGTATCTGCTTTACACTCATCACATGATGAACTCCTCATCAGATTTATGGCTTCACTTCGCCAAATGGAAAGGGAGTTTTTCCTGGTTTCTGGCTTCATACCGACTTCTTAGTCCTACAGAATTGGAAAGCAGACGCTACAGACCCTCTCACTTTTAACTACACCCCCCTCGTGGGTCGGAATGCCTTCACTCGCTGCTCCCGTCCGCCTCCACGACAGCATCTTCACTCGGGAAACTTATTACTGTCTGCATATCCCAAGGGGCACAAAGAAAACAAAGGGTTTTAGAACACAAGCTGCCCCTCTTTACAGAGGCTGAAGGGTGGCCAGGCCTGAGACGGTCACCGGTCACCGTCCCCTGAGGGCAGCTGGCTCTTCCGCGAGTCAGAAGGTGACATGAGCCGCACGCGGATATTCTTGCTAGAGACTGATACCACTAATAAGAGACTTCGACGTAAGAAACGCCCAGGACCGATGTCAGTCACTGCAGGAAAGCCCAGGGCCACCTTCGGCTCCACACGAGGGGGGCCTGCTGCAACCTCCGTCCCATCTATCATCTTTCTGCTCAAGCTGAGGTCATGGTGAAGGAGAGACTTTCCGAGCCTCCGCCCTAACATACTGCCATCCTGCTGCCCGATGCGGGTCACGTACTGATCACCCCCGAGAGACCCTGGACCGAGGCAGGGTACCTGTGAAGGAGACCCTGCTGAACACTGACGATGTCCTGACCCACCTGGGGTGCTGTCCGATGCTGGGGACAGCCTGAGGCCCAGCCATCCCCGAGGGAGCACCCGACAGCTTGCGGGCACCTGCCCCACGGGAGGCCTGTCTGTCTCCTGCAAAACTTTCTTTTAAAGAAGCCGTTGTAAACTTTTAATAAACTTGAATATTTTAGGTAAGTTTTGCATTTATGATAGTCTCTGAGACTAGGAAGCTGGGCAATATGGCACCTGCTTTTCCTCCTAGCGACAGCCGAGAGCCCCTTACAGCCCCAGCGCCGGGGCACAAGGCCACCGGCGCTCCCGAAGGCCAACACCTCATCCACATGAAGGCTTGGTCCGCGACTAGGAGTGAGACCTATGCCCTTGGAATGGAGTGAAACCCAAAGGACATTGTTCTGCATGAATGCCCCACTCCATCTCTGCGAGGAGACCAGTAAGGAGGACTCTCTCATATGCGCATCTAGAGGCCCCTGACTGTGGCGATCCTGACACCCTATTTCAGAACGGCAGAAAACTTCACTTCCCTGAACTGGTCCCATCCCTCATCACACAGCACCTGTCGGGTGAGTCGCGGCACAAACTCACGGGCGCCCTCCGCCCTGCTCTGCCCACTCTCCCGCCAACACCAGGCCCACGGCGAGGGGCCGCTGCCCAGGGAAAGTCAGGAGCCAGATGCTATTTTTAAGAGGTTCTGCGTCCTTGTTGCCCACCGAAGTAGCGCCAACGTCTTATTTGTTAACAAAATGTTCTTGAGGAATGTGGGAAATAAAGAGCGACAAGAAGCACGAAGTGTTCCAGGAGCTTTTCCCTAAAACACCAGTTGTGACAGGAGCAAGGGAGAGAGGAGCAGCGGCCCAGGCGCCGTCGGTGCGAATCTAGCGACCGCAGTAGACCCGGGCACAGCGTGGTCTGCCTTCTCGTCATGGCCCCGGCAGGCCATGGCAACGGCGATCTCCCTCCCTTCCCCGCTTGGGACTGTGTGTGTGCACGGCTTGTGGCCGACGGCCCGGGAAGTGTGCCCCAAACAAGGCTGCGGGAGCTGGCGGCGCGAGCTCCGCAGAGCCTGACGCCCTGGGAACCCCGGACACGAGCTCCCGGGAAGGGGCTCTGTCCGCCACTGAGTGAACGCCACCGTGGGCAGCCTCAGAGCCCGTCGGGGGGCCACCCCGCAGTCACGGCGTGAGGGCTGGGGTCCCCACTCTCCCACCTGCGACAGCATGCCAGCCCACCCGTCTCGGAGCAGGAGGTCTCACGGATGGTGCTGCTGGGACCTGCCTTCACAGCCCCTCATCAGACAATTCTAAAGTCTGGCTCCTCTCTGCATTTATTTTTCCTAAATCTGGTAATTTTTTTTTTTTCAAAGATTTTATTTATTTGACAGAAACACAGCCAGAGAGGGAACACAAGCAGGGGGAGTGAAAGAGGGAGAAGCAGGCTTCCTGCCGAGCAGGGAGCCCAAAGTGGGACTCGATCCCGGGTCTCCGGGACCATGACCTGAGCCGAAGGCAGTTGCTTAACCAACTGAGCCACCTAGGCACCCCATAAATCTCTTAATTTCGACTGAAGGGGACAGAACTTGGTGGCCACGAGGACGACTGTTCTTTGTCTTGAGGCCCTGCTGGCAGGCCTGTGCCTCATCTACCCTCAGAGCCAACCAGTGGCCCAGCTGCTGCGAGCCCCTGAACCGTGGTGCGTCCACAGCCTGATGGGCTCCGAGTGCAAGTCAAGCGCTCGATTCCTAAGCCTCAGAGTCAAAAATTCAAAATTTGTCATCAAGATTTTATCTTGATGACAAATTGAAATGCTAATAATTTGGATAGTTTTGGATAAAGTATATTAAAGTTAATCTCACTTTTTTTGTTGTTTTACTTTTTTAGCAGGGTAACTAGAATATTAAAAGCTATCGATGTGGTTCACTTGGTGTTTCTTCTGCGCAGCTGGTCTAGATTGAGGCCTTTGTAACTTCTGGCCTCAAGCCCCTCTGCAGGACGCTGACCTGTTTTACCATATAGTCTTTGATTTTCATTTTGTCTTAGAAATGAATGGCAAGAAAAAGAGAGAAAATGAATGGGGATGAAAGACAAAGTTTTCTGCTACTGTTGTGATCTGGGTGTTACCATAGGACCTTCTGAATTTATGGACTTGTGAGTGTGCCTAGCTGGAGGGCCAGTGGTCCCACCGCATGCGCTTTGACCCAGAGGGAATAAAGTGTGAGCGAATTCACCGCAGTCACGGTAGGTCTGTCTTCAGGAAAACTAGTCTCATTTCCCTGTTTGATTTCTGGTGTTTCCACATTCCTAACTGGACTAAAATCATCTGAAATTTGACTAAAATTTTTAAATGCAAGAAATCAGATAAATATTTGTCCCATGAATAACGGAGTTGCTTTTGCAAAACCTAATAATGCCCATGAAAATATTTTAGTAACTGTTGCTCTTCTGTTAAACCATGGACACTGTTACTGTTAAGGATTAAGGCTTTCTTTTAAAAGGTTTATTATGGGAAAGGTTCCCTGGCCCCCAATATTCACATAAACATCCATTTTTAGGGTGAGGCGTGAGCTATGTGCTGGCGGGTTATGCCGCGGCGACTGTTGAACCCACACAGCCGCTACCTTACCTTTGTATTTTCCCGTTTGAGTCCTTAGCAGCTCTGCACATTTTGTCTCTTCCTCCTGTATTTCTAGATGAAATCGACATTCTGGGTGAATACTGTTCACCTGGCCAAAGTTTAAAAAAATGGAAGTAACTAAAAATTTCACCATAAGAGGAAAGTCAGACAACACTTCTACAAAACGAAACAGAACCGCTCATGGTTGGAAACTGCTCCCTAAATAAGAGTCACTTATAAGGGATCGCCTTCATATTTCTGATCTCGTCATTTTCAAAATTACTTTGTAAAGGACTTAAAACACAATATATAAACCTAAGAGAATTTTTTTTTCTGAGCAGGAAAACAACTTGCTAACATAATACATTGCATGTTGTTGGTACTAAGCTGTCAGCAATAGAGTTTTTCTTTTTTTTTAAGATTTTATTTATTTATTTGACAGAGGGAAACAGCCAGAGAGGGAACACAAGCAGGGGGAGTGAGAAAGGGAGAAGCAGGCTTCCCGCCGAGCAGGGAGCCCGATGTGGGGCTCGATCCCGGGTCTCCGGGATCATGACCTGAGCCGAAGGCAGTCGCGTAACAACTGAGCCACCCAGGCGCCCCAGCAATAGAATTTTTTAATCCGACAATCTTTCACTATTTGAGTCCTTCATTTCAAAGCCCTTGGTTGAATTAAAGAACACACATGTCTACTCATAAGACTGTTCTTAACGGCCATACCCTATCCCCATCTAAGCACAGCCTCGCTTGCGCTGAGCAGACCTCTAACACGATAACTTTATTTGTAGAGCCTGCGGTCACATCTGAAACTTCAGAATTTGGTGTGAAGAAGATTTTCCAAAAGAGTAGAGGGGCACGTAGGGAGAGGCAGAGAGGGACAGGTGTCATCCTGCCGGAGTAGAGGGGCACGTAGGGAGAGGCAGAGAGGGACAGGTGTCATCCTGCCAGAGTAGAGGGGCACGTAGGGAGAGGCAGAGAGGGACAGGTGTCATCCTGCCTAGAGGTGGGTGATGTCCCCCTGGGATCTGTCACCGGAACCACAGCTGTGGCCCACAGGGTGATTGACACTGTGAGCAAAAGACAAAACCCGCACGTTTCAGCCTTAGAAGAAAATGTGTCTGAGCTCTGTTTTTATGAAAATCCAATATTCTCTGTTTTTGCTTCTCCCCGTCCGAGTGCTCCCACTGCCAGCTGGGGCTGCCCGCGTGTGTAACCACCCTGCTCCCCAAAGGCTCGGTTAGGACTCTCGGCAGGAATGAAGTTTCTATACAGAATTAGAAGAAGTAAACGCGGATGCTTTTGCCACATTGACCCTCACTTTTAAAAAAACCCGGAGTTCTCCCCCACCCCAGCTCTTTGTCACTGCACAACCAAAACTGTACAAACTCCTGGTTTCACACAGGCTGTACTTTTCCTACATGAACACGTCAGTGGTCTTTACATTTCAGAGTTAGGGAAATTATGTTGACTTAAAAACATGTTTGTCAAAGTATAAACAGACACTATGGTCCCTGGCGTTCTTGGAGTCACAGAGCCCTGCCTTACTTTGGGACATTTTAGAAATCAGAGCTGCGTTAGCCAGAATACTTCCTGGTGCTTGTAACCATGACCAACAAGGGGCTTCCTAGACCCCCACTCCTATGAGGGAGGACTGGCCCCGGAGCCTTCACACTAGACTCCCCAAATAACGAAATCCACTCAGCAGAGACCACCTCCCTGCACAGCTCGGTCCGGTCCGTGGCTTCACAACCTCCGAGGGGCCGTGACTCCAGCGGGTCCGGGATCCTGCCGCCACACACACACACACACACACACACACGCACCCGTGCGCGCAACACACACGCTCACGCACAATCCAGCAAGCCCGCGCTTTGGTCCCGGAGGGAAGCAAGAAAGCGGGTTGACCATTTCCTCCAAATACAAGGAAGAATTCTTGAGACTCAGAGAACCCAGTCAGGCAGTCCTTTAACAAGCCCCTGCTCAGTGTCACTGCTCCACGCTCTTAAACAGCGAAGACAGAATCGCAGTGTCTCCGAAAGGGGACTTGGCCCAGCCGCACGTCTCCCTCCGAAACCCTGAGGCAAATAGGAACCCCTAACAAGTACCAGGAAGTGCCAGGAGGGCTGTGCGGTGACGAGGCCAACTGCAGCCTCGCTCGGGAAGTGAAGCCCGCGCAGGTGGCCGCAGCCCGGTCCCCCGTGTCGCCCAGGCCGCCCCGACCGCCGAGCGCGGGAGCCTCACGTCCCGGAAAGACGCGAAACCAGCTCCTCCCCGACCCGCGTTTGGGGGAAACTGGATCCCGCTTCCAGCAAATCCCGGGCCGCCGGCGGGACCCGCAGAGGCATCTTCCCGGGCCGAGTCCGCGCGCCGACCCGCGGGGGAGGGTCCCGGAGCTCCGCAGGGCACCCCTTTCCCGAGCCCGGACCCCGGCGGGCGAGGGTCCCCGGGCCGGCCCCGTGCCCTGCGCGCGGACGCGGGAGGGAAGCGCGGCGGGAGCCAGGCGCGCTCGGGTCCCGGCCGGGAGGACGCGCGTAGGGGTGCGGGGGGCGAGGGGCGCACTCACCGGGGCGAGCAGCCAGCCGCAGCAGGTGAGCAGCGCGGGCGCCCTCATCCCGCCTCCGCCGAGCCCCACATGGGCTCCCGCCCCGCGGCCCCGGCTCCGGCGGTCCCAGCGCTGCGCGCCCTGCAGCTGCCGCGGGGCTGCCCGAGCGCCTGGGCCGGCCGCCTGGGTCCCCGCCTGCCCGCCGCCCCGTTGCTCCCCGCGCCCCGCGGCCCCGCCCCCGCCCCGCCCCCGCCCCGCGGCCCCGCCCCGCAGTCCCCCACTCTCCCTGGTCCTCCCTCCCTGCGCCCCCAGCTCCTCGCCTCCCAGCCGCGCGCTCTCCCCCGGCTCTGCGCTGCCTCCCCAGGACCCTGGTCCCCGGCCCGCGCCCCCTCCGACCGCGCACCACCCGCGTCCAGCCTGACCCGCGCCTCCAGCGGCTGGAGGACGGTGAGCAGATGGGCACAGGTGGGCGAAGGGCTTGCAGTGCCCTCCGAACTCCCAGGTGGAGAGAGCTGGGGGAAGAGCGACTTGGGAGTGACCCTCTTCGGGAACAGGGAGGGAACCAGGGCTCCGGCCCTCGACCGCCCGTGGGTTTGCACCTACTCATGTCCTCCGTGTTAAATAATAAGCTAAAAACACCCAAGAAAATGTCAAGGAACCCAGTTAGGGTGGGTGTGCTGCCTTCGAAGCCAGTGGGGTTGGGCTGGGGCAACGGACACTTAAGAAGAAAACTAGAGAGCCTTTAGGTGTGGGAGGACTCTCCGGCGGGGTCGGGCCAAGAGTCCCACCGGGAAAGTCATTCTGCCCTCGATCTGCAGGCCTGAGACGGAAATGGGCATTTCCCCAAGCATCCTGTCAGCTCTGAACAGGATTATTTTAGCATTAGAGCTGGTTGCTACCCAGCAAATGGAAAAGCACCTAGAAATGAAAAATGAAACAGGTAATTTTTGTTGTGGTTTTAACTCTGTGTGAAAATAATTTCAAACTTACACAGAAGTTGGAATAAGATTACAAAGATTACCCTTTTACCCTTTAAGTAGGATCAGCGGTTAAAGTTTCACCGTATTCGCTTTTTATCATTTGTGTCCTCTCTGACCACCCTAGACCCCCCACCCCCACGTATCCATTATTATGTATCAGTCAGCTATCTACCTGTCTGTCCATCCTCCATCATTCTCTCTGGTGGGGTAAGATCCAGATGCCCTAGGCGGATGCAGCATGTGGTCTAGAAGCTTACTGACCCTGGGTCCAAGTTTGATAAAGATTCCATTTACTCGCTATTCAAGTCCCGAAAATCAATGGACTTTGCTGAGCTATATGTCCATTTGTAAATGAGAATAATGACACCTGCTTTCCATCTCAGAGTGCGGCTGTACGAACTGAGACGGGTAATGTGGACATGGTCTGCTGTTGGGAGCCCACACTCTAACCATGACTACGTTGGGTTCAAGGCAAGACCAAAGGTGTCTTCCCGTGTGGGAGCTCATGTGATTGGGAGTAAGTGTGACCACAATGAGCCACAGGCTAATGGGAGAAGGAGGACTTGGCTTCTTCTGGGAGACCCTGGAGGAGGTGACTGGTTAAGAATGGTTACGAGCCTCTCAGAAGCACCAAGGAACGATACTGGGGTGCAAGCATCAGGGAGTATGGCCAGTTCAGGAGGCCTGAACACCTGAAAGAGCATCTTGACCCTGGAGGACAAGACGAGTGCTGTACGAGAGTCAGGACACACCCTGCAGGTGGAATGCACAGCAAAATGCTTTTAATCTTGACGGCTCTGACCTTGTTCCAAATTCCCTCGGATGCTGGGGTGGGCCGCACTGACTGCTTTGGGGGCGTCCCCACTCTCCCAGGAGTTTTCCGACTTTCCTTGCAGGGGGCCTGTGAGTTCTTAGCCCTGGAGGAGGCTTTCCCCCACAGGTGCCTGAGATGACGGACCAGTGGCCTTGTCTCTGGGCCCCTGGCACTGGCCTTGCTGAGCTGGGGGAGCCCCTGGCTGGCTGTGCTGAGACCTCTTGTGACCGCACCTGCCTGTGTTCTGAGGTGTGTGGGAGGGGCTGTACCCATGAGCAGTTTGCAGTTTTCAGCGGCCCTCCCCACCTCCTGCCCGGATACCCCTTCTGCCAGCACCCCCTTGCCCACACAACACACGGGTCCTGGCACTGTTTTTGCCTGTGGCTGCCCTGGGATTTCCTGGCTCATCTCTGAGTGGAGAGAACCAGTCTCCCCAAGGACGCTGAGCAGGTTAGAAGCTCAGAAACCTACTGACTTAGGGAAGGGGAGTCTTAGGGCTTGTGATCGGCAGAGAGTGAAATCACTCAAAACCAAATAATTGGCAAAAGAGAAGAGTAAGCTTTGAACACCCATGATTCTGAGGTCCCTTTGGTCCTTCTGCCAAGCCTAGATGGGTAACTCTGGGGACCACACCTGCTAGGGCAGAGGGTGATGTCCCCAGCCCAAAGGCCATGCTGTATCCCAGTGTATGTGTCTTATAAATGCCTGGATGCTGGAAATCAATAAAACATGTACATTCTCTTCCTCTTAAAAAAGCCTGGGTGTTAGAGAAAGGTTAAGTCATTTGCCCTCTCACAACTGTGTGTTGGGGAAGCCGCAGGTGCTCACCCGAGTGCCCTTCCAGCCGAAACCCTGCCTCACACCGCAGGCTGGAGGCCCTGCCCCGGCTTGTGTCCTGAATTCCAACAGACACACAGTACCC
>PITA01031049.1:0-15712 GCA_004023965.1 Spilogale gracilis
CCCTTACTTCTTTTTAAAGAAGATTTTTTTTAATTTACCCTTCCTAAAATGTGCTGCCTCTTCTTTCCTTGATTATCTTACATTTCTCACAAAAATCACCATATATGTGAAAATATTTTTGTCTTCTCGTTTTTGTTTCTCCACTTCACTAGCCTGTAACCTCCAGGGGGACTTTTCCTTTAAATTTGAATAATACCCGGTAAGATGTCAGGCAAAGAGGACTATGTAAAAAAAAACAGTTAAATTAGTGATTGATTCTAGCATTATTTAACTCCCATTTCTTCTTAATTAAACAACATTTTGACCTATGTCATTACCCAAACCAGTCACAAAAACTGACAGGAAACTTGATGAAAAACAAGCAACATGAGCAAACATATTCTAGGGCCTTAGAGATGATTGACCTCCTTTAAAGAAAGCCTTCAAGAGAGGACAGAATGTGCCTCTTGAGTCTTACAGTTGCACAAAAACATGGTTGATGCCCTCATTTCCTAGACTTGTTACTACATTCCAGAAAATAAAACACAAAAGTATGGTTGAAAGAATATTTTACCTGGAGAAAATAAAATGTGTGACCCAACTTATGTGGTCATGGGTAATACATTGATTCTTCATGTGTGCCAGACTGAACATCTACAAAAATAAATCACATTCTGCCTATGAAATAAAAGTCAGTAAATCACAGTAGCAATAAGCACTTTATTAAAGACCTCAAGTGCATTCTGCCTTTCACATGCATGACTCACATAACTACAGTGGCAAAACTCCAACAGTTTGTACTGTGAGGGGAGTATCAGGGAGTATCAGGGAGTATCAGGGAGTATCAGCAGCCTTGTAATATGTCCACGCTGAACATAGTACTTCAGAGTACTATGGTTACATGCTTCCTGAATAATTCACTTTTTTCCATATTCTTGATATATAATTCACATATCACATTGTGTTAGTCCAAGGTATACAACATACTAGTTTGATACCTGTATATGTTAAAAATAATTCACAGTTTGGTTAACATAAATCAGCTTATGGAGTCATACATTTTTTTCTAGTGAAGAGAACTTTTAGGATCTTTTATCTTAGCAACTTAAAAATGTACAGGACAGAATTATTAACTAGAGTCACCATGTTTACATTAAACTCCCAGGACATATTTATCTCATAAATTGAAGTTTTAAACTTTTGACCATAATATATTTGTTAATGGTTTACGTTTAAAGAATCAAGGCCAATCTTGCAGATAACTGAGGGATCTCAACACCTTGTGGGCTAAACAGAAGTACTGCCAAGTCACTGATGATGAACCTAACGTTTATTAGGATTTAACCAAGAACCTCTCATATCCTACTCACAACCTTGAAAATATTTTCAAAGCACTAAGGCTCAATAATCCTCTCATCTCGGCTTAATGATTTAAAACTTCTTCCTGATATTGAGTTTATCTACTTGGCTTATTTAACTCAACATAATCTCTTCTTACTTGTGGACCAAAAGGAGTAATATGGAGGAAAGTAAGAGAAGGAAAGGATATGTGAAGTGGGGTAAATTGGGGAGGGGGATGAAACATGAGAGACTTTGGACTCAGAAACAAACTGAGGTCTTGGAAGGGAAGGAGTAGGGGGGATGGGTGAGCCTGGTGGTGGGTATTGAGGGCAGGTATTGCATGGAGCACTGGGTGTCGGGCATAAACAATTAATCTTGGAACACGGAAAAAATAAAATAATGTAATAAAAATAAATAAATAAAACTCCTTCCTGGTCAATGACAAAGGAGAAAATTGTAACCTAGAGACTTTTTGTGATTTTCAATGACATAGAGTAATAAAAAGTGTGTCTCAACATAAGAGTAGGACTCCCATTGATCAGCCCGTGTTCCTGCATCTTGTATAAATACCACCTCTCAATCTTTAGTATAAATGGAATCTAGTTTACCTACTCATAAGAAACTGCTTCTTCTCAAACATCCTTTTGAATGAATCTTTGACTTCCCTGTTTCTCAGGCTGTAGATAAGGGGGTTCAACATGGGAATGACAGCTGTGTAGAACAGAGAAACCACTTTATTGATGTCCAGGGAGAAAACAGAACTAGGGCGTACATAGATAAAGAAGAGTGTCCCATACAGGATGGACACAGCTGTCAGATGTGAAAAGCAGGTGGAGAAGGCTTTGTGCCTCCCCCCAGCAGAGCGGATCCTCACAATAGCAATGACGATGTAAATGTAGGAAACCAGGATGATCACACCACTGACCACTCCTACAGTTCCACTCAGGATGAAAAGAACAAACTGATTGACCTGGATGTCTGCACATGCCAGGGTCAAAACAGGAAGAAGGTCACAGAAGAAGTGATTGATGATTTGGGGACCACAATAAGGCAGGTGGAAGGCCAGGGTTGTGTGGGTCATGGCAACCATAAGACCTATGGTGTAAGGCCCTACCACCAGCCACACACAGACACACTGGGACATAATGAGAGTATACAACAAGGGCTTACAGATGGCCATATACCGGTCATATGCCATGGAGGCCAGGAGGAAACATTCAGTCACTACAAACTGACCAAAAATCCATAACTGGGCAGCACAACCCAAGAAAGAGATTACTTTTTTCTCCACAAAGACATCAGCCAACATCTTAGGGCCAATGACTGAAGAGGAGCAGATATCCACAAAGGACAAGTGGCTGAGAAAAAAGTACATGGGGGTGCGGAGTCGGGGATCCATCCAAATGAGGGTGATCATCCCCATGTTTCCCAGAAGAGTGACAAGATAAACCAAGAGAAATATCAAAAAGAGAACAATCTGGTGCTGGAACTGATTTGTCAAGCCCACAAAAAAAAATTCAGTCACCAAAGTCTGATTTCCATAATCCATTCTCTGATTTAATCTGCAATGAGAAAGAAAAAGACTTTTCTGTGTTATCAATTTGTAATTAAATTATTTTTAAATGAATTTAACTTCTATTTTTTTCAGCTAAAAAAGGGTATCATTACCTTCAACTCTCCTGAATTCTACATCTCTTAGTCAAGCTATCCACTTAAACTATTTGTGCAGTACAGATTGTCACCAAACCTCATAAGGCTCCTTAGTTTCTTCCCCAGAAAAAGAATTTTTAAATAGAGTCATAAAATTTTAACCTACAAGTGAACATTGGAGGTTATCTAAAGAAACTCTTCTAATTATGCTAGGTTATATTTCTAAAAGTACTTAGCTTTGAACGAAGGATATTTTTTTAAAATATTTGATTGAAAATGGCTATGTGAATTCGATGTATTCCACATGACATCCATACCCACTGCCAATTAAGGATAAGCCAGTTTGGTCAACATAACTGCTTCTTCAATTTCCTTAGATTCTATAGCAGTTATAATTACTTGAGTTATCTAACAGATACATTTTGATGTCCAAGGAGGAGTTCAAGCTGAGAACAAGAAAATTAGCTTTATAACATGATCTCATCCTCAACACTATTCTCACTATGACTCTTCTCCCAAAACACCTGTGATCCACCATATCAATACTGTATATTCTCATTAATCGAGTGACTCCATTGAATTTTTAGGCCATCAAAGAAAAGACCATTTTTTAAATATTGGGTAGCTATTGTGATCCAACCAGTGTTATTAAGTGCTTGAGAGAGTAAATATAAAAATTTTAAGAATTATAGGAGGATCTCTGGGCAATCATCCCAGGGAAATGAGTAACTATGTCCACAAATATATATATATATATATATATATATATATATATATACATATATATGTTAAAAAATTTGAAATAATCAAAATGTCCCATAATATGTAAATGGTTAAATACACTACACTGTGGTACATGCCTACCATGGAAAACTATTCAGTAGGAAAGAGATCAAAATATGATACATGCAGCAGCTTGGATGCACCCAAGAATATTAGACTGAGTTGAAAAAAGTCAACCTCAAAAGTTCAAAACTTTTAGGATCCCATTTATATAACATTCTCCAAATGATAAAATTATACAAATGGAGAAGAGGTTAGTGCTTGCCTGAGATTCAGAAAGCTGAGAAGGAGGGTGGAGGTGTGGCTATAAGAGGGAGCGCAGGGAGATCCTTGTAGAAGTAGAAGAGTTCTGTGCCATGGTTCTCACAAAGGTTAAACATATCTACAGGCATGGTAAGTGGTATAGAAGAGTACAAACCAATGTCAACTTCCTGGATTTGATGTTGTGCTGCAGTCGGTAAGATACACCATTCGGCGATCCTGGATGAAGGGTATGTGAGCCAGTCTGTGTATCGTTGAAGCTTCCTGTGGATCATTATTTCAGAAGAAAACTTTAAAAAAAAAAAAAAACGAATGAATGAATGAATGAATGAAGTGAGAGGAATGTGAAGTCTGGATACGTACCCCCAAAAATGGGAAACTGAGGAAGAGAGGTATATGTTTTAGACCTTGAAATAATCACAGTGATTCCAGCAGCACAATCACACAAAAATATCAATGGGATGTGCAGCAGAAGTATTGACAGAAATCTAAAATCATTTTCCCCTGGTAAGAGAGCTTGGAAAGGGTTTTTGCTTAACAGGAAAGTCCTGAAATGAAAATCCACTGACATCCTATGGTCTCATAGTCAAAAGAAAAGGACTGGAAGGGTGGAATCCAAGATTAGTCAGAAAAAAAAAATATCTTAGTAGTGAGATGTTCAAGAATTTAATATTTTCTAGACATAAGAACTCATTCGAGGTCACTGATATATGTACTTGATATTTACTCAAAGAAGATGGAGAGTTGTAAATTCAGGACATAAAATTTTGGAAAAATGTAGCTAGAATATGCACATTATTAGCTATTATTAATAACTATCACATTATTATCTATTATCTATTATCTCAAATAATTGCCTTTGTAAACAAAGGTAAGTACATACATCACTGATAATTATTATGTTTTTAAAAGTTTTGTGTTCAAGTTGAAATCCTCTCTAAAGACCATAGTTCCTGAATGTAGAAATGCCTATCACATTATTTTGCCCTGGCCATACCCAGAGCAAAGATTCTAAAACAGAGGAACCATAATATAATCTTCACATGTGACTTTTGGCATGAAAAGCATGGAATTCAACTCAGCAGATTCAGAGGTTTGTTTTCTACTTGTGAGACCCAATAGAGGGAAAGGGAAGAAATAAAGACCCAGAGAAACCAAGGCCTCTTAAGTTTGACATCCTATGAGCCATAAATCCTGCAATGCACTTCACCTATCTCTATCCCAAACACAAATTTGAACCAACATATGCATTCAAGTTTGGTCCTTCAGCCAAAAGACACAAATTAAACTTCTCACTTGTACCAAATTATACTTCAGTGTAAGCTTAGAGATGATGCTTTTTCAGGTGTCAAACCCATTTTTTTAATATCTAGATATCTAAAGGCAATTTAGGAAATCATTTAACACACTTATCTGAAGAAACATGCCCTAGACCTATTGCCTGTCTATGTCATAGTGAATTATGAGAATAAGATTCCCTGATATAAAAATGAATTACCAGGGTGCCTGGGTGGCTCAGTGGTTAAGCCTCTGCCTTTGGCTCAGGTCATGATCCCAGAGTCCTGGGATCGAGCACGGCATCGGGCTGCCTGCTCTGCGGAAGCCTGATTCTCCCTCTCTCACGCCCGCTGCTTGTGTTCCCTCTCTGGCTGTGTTTCTCTCTGTCAAATAAATAAAATCTTTAAAAAAAATGAATTACCTGCAAATGGAGACTATTAATTCTCAGCGTCTCCATTTGTCTAGGAAGATGCACAGTAGAGTGATACCATCTTGAAATGGGGCATTCCAATGGCACTTTTAAAAAGACTTAGCTCATTCTGCACAACACACAGCAGAGGTTTTGTCTAACAGGTTGTTGTTTACATTGGAACCAACTCCCTCAGGAACCCAAACTCAGGAGACCAGACCAGAGAGAAGATAATATCTTTTGAGAAAATAATTTTGAGACTTCGAGTCAAGGATAACTACACAAAATAAAATTATCTCTCCTTTTGGTACTGCTCCCTCCCTTTGAAATTCCTAGAAGAAAACATAGGAAATTTGTCAAGAAAACAGAAAATTTGTCATGAAAAAAAAGAAGGAAATTCAGCCATTGACAACAACATGGATGAAAATGGAAGTAATTTCTTTTAATGAAATAAACCAGCCGGAGAAAGACAAATATTGTATGATGTCACTTAGATGGGGAATCTAAAAAGGTAGAAATGGCAACAGTGATTAAGACAGTGGTTGTCAGGGGTCAGGGTTGGTGAAATGAGGAGATATTGGTCAAAGGGCATAAGATCAGTATGTTCTGGGAATCTAATGTACAGCATGGTGACTATAATTAATAACTATATTGTATACCTGAAATTTACTAAGATATTAGATCTTAAGTATTCTCAACATACATCAAAACAAAGTTAACTGTGTTTGGTGATGTGTTCATCAGCTTGATTGTGGTAAATATTCTACAGTGTATACATTTATTAATTCACCACATTGTATATTTTAAATATATACAAATAATATTTGTCAATTATGCCTCGATAAAACTGGAAGTGATAATAACATAAAAGAAAATAAAGCATTTTCACAATCCACATTTTGTTTATGAAGTTCATCTTTTGCTGAAAAATACACTCTTATTGCTGTTAGCATTTTATGATATGGATATTCCATGAATGATTTATCCTTTTTGTTGTTGTTGTGGAGCATTTGAGTTCTTTCCAGTTTTTAACCTTTAACATTTTTCTCCAGTGGACATCTTTGCATGCCATTTAGTGTTCTTGAGCACGTATTTCTCCTAGGAATATGTCAGGGAGTGAAATTACTGTCAAAGAAAAATTATGTCAGATGAGGTTAATACAGTTGAGGAGGAATTTGTTCATGATTAATGCAATAGGAGAGAGAAGCTGAACTTACCTTGACATCAAAAAAAAAAAAAAAGGCAGGACTGTTTTAAGTGTTGAGATGAGGTAGAGAAGAAGTATTAGAGGACTATAGGTGATAGGTTGGTCAATGCGACTGGGCCACCTACATTTGCTACTTCCATTTTTCAGTGTTTGTCTCCTACCTTTCCATAAAGGTAGAGAGATAAACAGATGTCTCCTGGATCTTTAAGAAGGATCTCTCTGGGTTGTAAAATTGTAAGACTGGAAGAAGATTAAGCCTCAAAGGGACAAAGAAAGACTCTATGGTTGCAAGTTTTCTGAACTACATGCACTGAGACACAAAGAGGTCATGGGTCTACTGTCAAGAAGAAACCTATTTCCAGGTTAGCCATGCTCGGAGAGAAGCAGTGAAGGCAGTGTTGGTCAACAGGTCCCTGGTGGTTCAAACTGAGTGATAGTGCCAGTTTTCCACCACACTCCCATATGATGTACAGGAGCCAATTTTGTAATTTATCCATTTTGTTGAGTGCATAGTGGTATCTCATTGCTCATCTAATTGTCGTTTTCCTGACTTCTAGTGAGGTTTAAACACTGCAATACTCAAGTGTGTTGGTCTTTTTCAATCACTGGGTTGAAAGTGTACTAATAACTAGTATCGTATACCTGAAATTCTTTCTTTATGATTCATGAAGATATTCATATACTTCAGAGATAAGTCAGTTTTGTACATTTCACAACCAATGGCTTGTATACTTCTGGTCTTAATATGTCTTTTTTGTTGTTACTTAAATTTTTTTTCCAGTGTTCCAAGATTCATTCCCCATTCCCCACACCCAGTGCTCCATGCAATAGGTGCCCTCAATACCCACCACCAGGCTCTTCCATCCCCCCACCCCACTCCCTCCAAGTCCCTCATGTTGTTTCTGTGTCCAAAGTCTCTGTTGTTTCATTTCTCTCCCTGAATTACCCTACTTCCCATTTACTTTCCTTCTCCTACCATCCTCTAGGTTACCCCTTATGCACCGCAAGTAAGTGAAACCCTGTGATACTTGACTTTCTCTACATGGCTTATTTCACTCAGCATAATCTCTTCCAGTCCAGTCCATAATATGACCTTTGATGGACCTAGGTTCCTGGTTTTTAATGGAGTCAGGAGAGCATCATTCTCCTTCACATTCAGGGTTTGCTTTTTCTTTTTTGTCTTTGAGAGACAAAGCTGGTGAGTTAGGGAAGGGGCAGAGTGAGAGAGAGAGAGAGAGATGATCCTACATAGGCTCCAATCCCAGGGGTGATCCCATCACTGGGCTTGATTTCACAACCCTAAGTTCATGACCTGAACCAAACTTAAGAATCAGACACTTAAACTATTGCCCAGGTGCCTCATGCTTACAGTTTCTTGCAGTTAGTAAAAAAAAAATCTCCTCACCACAGTGTCCTATCACAAGCTCATAAATATATTCCCTGTAATTGTCTTTTGTTTTATTTCTTTGCTTTTCACATCCTGATTTCCCATCCAGCAATACTTCGTCTTAGTGTGTGTTGTGTAATGTGGTAATATTCCACCTATTTTTCACATAGTACTTAGAAATGCCACCATATCATATCATTCTTTGTTTTTCCTTTCTTTCCTTTGCTTGCAACACTCTGCTAGGGCAACTATCGTATTTTGAGATTCAACAGGCATTACCAAAGTCCCTATAGGTGTACACCTCTATGTTTGGAGTCATCATATACATGAGAATGGTACTCATGCAGGAAGAAAGCAGTTGTCAACCAAGCCACTCACAGTGTATCTGTATTTCCAAACAAAAATGTACTAAAATTTTCTGAGAGTGTTTATCAGAACCAATTTGCAAAAGCTGTCATTGCAAACGCACTGCATGATTCCATAGTAGTGATTATCTTTGATACCTTTGAAAAGCACCCTTTCCAACTGTATAGTTTTACAAAATCTTATCAGAATAGTACAACTTTTTAAATCACTTTCTCTTCATTTTTGTGTGGAAAACTAAATGGTTTTGAGAAATTTTGAAGGGAAAAAATGCAATAAATTATATCCTAGTGAATGATCTTACCATGGCTATATGAAAAAACCCAGGCTTTGGAGGACTCACGGTCGATTCAAACATCACCCTTCCTGTCCAGAAGATTCCTTACTTAAAGCATGTGGCTCAAGCCTCAGGCCTTATTTCTCCAGCTCTAATGTAGACCGAATAAAGCAACCATGAATGGAACTAAAATATTCAATGAGATGTTTATTAAACACTTAGCACAGTGTCTATGTTATAGCAGAGCCTCGGCAAAGGTATGAAACAACAATACTGTTATAGAATAAATATTCTGGGACACCTGGGTGGCTCAGTTAGTTAAACATTTACCTTCAGCTCAGCTCATGATCCCAGGATCCTGGGATCAACCCTGGGTCCAGATCCCTGGTCAGTGGGAAGCCTGCTTCTTCCTCTCCCTCTGCTGCTCCCACTGCTTGTACTCTCTCTCTTTCTCTTTCTCAAACAAATAAATGAAATGTTTTTTAAAAAGGATAAATATTCTGTACAAATGTAAAAAATTATTTTAGCATGAAACAAACAAAAAAATAACAAAAATTCAAAATTCAGGCCCATTAAAGAAAACACACACACACACACACACACACACACACACACACACACACACCACAGAGTAAGAAGGACAACTGTCGGGGACGGTGCATGATCCGCCCTTCCCTCCATGCCCAAGCCACCATAAATTCTGGTGGAGGTACCTGTGAATATGAATGAAAGCCCAGAGGGGCTTTCCCTGCCTAGAATCTGAAAAACCACTTACCCTGTGGGTCAGGGCAATATGTCCTTGGTGTGCTTATTCAAGACATAGTTCCATTTAATCCTCCTCTCAGTAATCATATCTCTGTATCTCTTATCTGTATTTCTTGATCCCTGTGCCTCAATGGTCTCAACTTCTGTGAGTTTAAGCAATCACTCTGTACCCTGCAGTAACAATACTGATCCTGTCTCTAGGGCGGGTGCAAAAGCAGTTAAAGATTTAACTGCACCACCCAACTTCCTCACTTGGGAATAATAGAAGACTGGGACCCTTGACAGTCAAGAGACGACGGAGCCGTGAGACAGAGAGAGACTGAGAGCCTGCAGAGAGACTCAGAGACTCAGAGAGATATAGAGAGAGGAAGACTTGAGAGACGGAGAGAAACAGAGACTGAGAGAAAAAGCCATGAGACTGAGAGTCTGAGAGACTGAGACACAGACACAGAGAGAAAGACAGAGAGCCTGCGCAGAGAGAGGCAAAGGAAGAGAGAACGTATTGAAACACAGAGAGCAAGAGAGACAGAACCAACTGTTTGCCTAAAGCTAGATTGATGTAACTAAAAGGCTTTAAATAAAGAACGCTGAAGACACAGTTTTCAGGAGAGGAGCTCCCCACGCCACTCTTCGAGTCAGGTCTCCTCATTTTATCACCGGCTCCGTCACCACCTTCGGGGAACCCCGACCGTTACCATTGCCGGGGCGGCTCCCCGCAGACAACCTCGAATGTCAATTCTTCTCCTTCACAGACTACTGTTCTTTAGGATAAATGTTTATTCTGTGAGCATCAGTGTGGGTGGCAGAATTCTTATAATGGTCCTGTAAATATCCCTAATCTCTGCCTTAATCCCAGGAATCTCTGAATACGATGAAGTACTACTCATATGATTTTGTTATATTATATGGCACAGTTAGCCTTCTGAAAGACATGAGCTTGGATGAACCGGTGGGTCCCAAGATTTCTCCAGTTCAGAGCAGAAGAGTCAGAGAGGTTGGAAACGTATGGAGAGCTAGACAAGTCACTGCTGGTCTGAAGCTAGACGGGCCAAAACAGAAGGCAGGTGAGCAACCCTAAGGAGCTGAGAGAGACCCCAATTGACTTCCACTGGGGAACAGGCACCATAGCCCTACAACCGTAAGGAACTGAGTTTTCTCAAACACACAAGTGAGCTTGGAAATGAGTCTTCTCCAGAGTCTCTAGGAGGGAGGTGAGCCCTGACAACGGTTAATGTCAGCCTTGTGAGAGTCTGAACAGCGAATCAGGCCATAATGGACCTGGACTTGAGACCCGGGGAAACTATGAGGCAGTAAATTTAAGTGGTTATAATTTCCCAGCCTGTGGCAATTTGTTATGCAGCAGTGGAAAGTGACTGCATGAGCCTGCTCATCCTTAAGATGTAAATAGCAGTATTTTACTCATGTGTATATCCACGACAATAGAAAGATCACAGATGACAATTCTAGAAAGCACTGGGGCACTGGAAATTCAGTTATTGATAATCAGTAACGGAATTATTCCACCAGTGGAATTGTACTGATTAACAAAATGGAATTATTTACACATGACTGAGATCCTCAACTCATGCTCAAATAGAAATAAAAATCTCAATTTAATCTAGTCCCCTCTTCTGATACCTCCTAATTAATCAATGTTAAGCTTAGATTTGATCAGAGGGATTAGTACAGAAAAGAATAATAAATATTGAATACTTCATAGGCAAAGAAAAATTAAACAATATATCAGAGTCTTTAGTTGCAAGCAACGGACACAGGAAATTCACCAGAAGTACATTAGGTCACTCTGAGCATCAGCTTCACAAGGACAGGATACCTCTGGGCACCCTGGTGGCAGAGACTCTGTCTACTTTGGGGACCTTGGCTGGAATAAATAGTTGCAATATTGTGTCATCCTCCTTACAACTCAAACTCCAGGGAAAAGAGTTCAAGTTTAGGTCATATGCCTATAACTTGCTGTGGGAAGGCTGGGGCTCCATTATAACCCCATCAAGACTGTTAATCACAGGAAAGAGAAAAATCTATTGTAGACATACGTGAAGGGCTTGGATGTCTATGAGAAACAATTGTGTATTATAGGGAAATCTTACAAAATATAATACTTCACCAAAATATCACACTGAAATAGCCAGAGTGAAAAATGGAATAAAATCATAATTTTTCAAAATATGCTCTAAAATGTTAGCATTCTTACTACCATTGCATGCCAAACTCCATATTAAATCACACATATGTATACCTATGCATATTTCTGATCATGAAACATTTTTCATCTTGCAGACACAGCCAAAGCAGACACTTGAATATATGGCTGTTGATCCATAACGTCATGAAATAAAGAATATCATTTTAGCCATAATACAATACAATTGTTCAATCCATAAACATACACTGAGCACCTACTATGTGCCAGGCGGTGGCGTCAGGGACAAAGCAGTGAGCATAAACATCCTTCTATCACGAATCCCCCTTCTTCTACAGGGAAAGACACAAAATAAGGAAACATAAATAGATCATATTTGAGTATTTATAAGTACTTCAAAAAATAATAAAAAAGGGGAAATTGTTGGAATGTAATAGGAACAGAGAATGGCATCACATTTGAGCAGAGACTCAGACGCCATAAAGGCTGACCTGCAGCCCTGCCCCAGAAGAAGGAAACAGAAAATGGAAAGAACACTTAAAACCCCGAGAATAACTGAAGAAATTGCACAGAGGAAGCTTCTGGATGGTGCACACACCACTGAAGGAGAGTGTGGCCTCAACAGTGTGCTTACCCTCCCTCAAATCGCATTCAGACTGCACTACTTAAGGCTATTGAGACAATCAGTTCAGCTCTTTGTATGATCTTACTTTCATGGCACACAGAGGCCTGGAGTGAGTAGGAAATAGATCACAATCAACCCAGCACAAAATGCCTGGAGGATCTTACAAATTTACACAACAAAGAGTCACCTGGTAAAAGATAAGTATTTGAATCTATCCTCCAAAGTTATCATTTTTTGTTCATACTTTTTATTTTATTTCATTTTTATTTTATTTTATTTTATAGGGTGGCTGGATTATGGGAAACAAAGTTATCATTCTTGTCAGCATTCGTATGGCTCATAATAAATCCCTTCTCCCAATTAAGCATTAGGCAAAGTCCTCCTTCTTTCATCCTTGCCCATTTCCAAAACCTGCATAACATACTGGAATGAAGAAAAATATCTTAAAAATCAGAACAAATAAGCTTTCAATCTTTGCCCTCTACTTTGGAAAATTCAGATACTTATTTGGACTGGGCTCTTTCCCTTTAATGAGCCAAATCACAGCATCCATACTCTGTGGAAAACATAACCTAAAACAATGTATTCTTCTTTCCCAGGCCGTACCCTTTGCAGAGGGTTTTCTCTACCACCTTTTATAAAGATACTTTAATACTCTATCTTGGCTCCTGGATTGGTTTTGTCACAGAAATCTCTATGTTCATGTACTTGATTTTTAGTTTTTGTTGTCCGCTAGCCTATAACTTCCATGAGGACTTTTTTTGCTTACTAACACCACCCAATGAAGTGTCAGGCACATAAGAGGCATATGTACAAATTTGTTAAGTTAATTAACTGTTGCATCATTCATTGACCCCTTACTGGATTTTTTTCTCAGTCAATAGTGAACACAGACACCATCATTGGCATAAAGCAGGAGGAATAAACATGGGGAAAAAATTCTAGGCATTAGAAGCTATTTACATTCTTTAATGTGAGTGGATTAAAGCTAGATGCCTTTTGAAGAAGACCTTCAAGAGAAGGAAGAGAAATTCTGTGTGAGTCTTTAATTTGTACAAGGCAAATATTCTATCCAATCAATAATTAACAATAGTAATAGCTATCACTTTATTTTTAAAATATATTTATGAATATATTTTATTTTTAAAATATATTTATGAATATATTTTATTTTTAAAATATATTTATGAATATATTTTAAGAATTTATGTAAATAACAATATACTAAAGTAATAAAAGTTATATGAATGTGGGGGAAAAAATTGCAATGCACTCTGCATTTTATATGCATGAATTACATGATTATAGTGGTAAAATCTCAACAAGTAGTTCCTATCAGCAGAAAGCAGGGCAAACAAACAAGGCTTTTGTCAAATGTCTACTCCAAACATGCAGATGTTACCAGTGAGTCCAATTGTTACATAGTACCAGGAAAATACACTTTATAATATTTTTATTAAAAAGAATAAAGGTAAACTTGCAAGGAATTGAGAGATCTCACCATCTTGTAAAGCAAAACAGAGGTACCATTAAGCTCATTAGTTAAGATTTTTTCCACTTATTTCACGCATAACAAAGCACCTCTTATTTCCCATTACAAAATATTAAGACTATTTTCTAATTCTTTGGGGTTCTCTAAGTCACTCACTACATCTTATAGCTCTAAATCTCATTCCTGTTCATTGAGAAATGAGAAAATTATAACCTAAACATGTTGCATGACTTCAAAGACACGGAGTAATAAAGAGTGAATCTCAAAATTTGCACTCCTGGCACTCAGCCCATGTTCTTGCATCTTGTGTACATATCACCTCTCAATCTGTAGTACAAGTGGAATCTAGTTTACCTACTCCTGAGACACTGCTTCTTCTCAAGTATCCTTCTGAATGAATCCTTGACCTCCCTGTTTCTCAGGCTGTAGATAAGAGGGTTCAACATGGGAATAACAGCTGTGTAGAACAGAGAAACCACTTTATTGATGTCCAGGGAGAAACTAGAACTAGGGCATACATAGATAAAGAAGAGTGTCCCATACAGGATGGACACAGCTGTCAGATGTGAAGAGCAGGTGGAGAAGGCTTTGTGCCTCCCCTTAGCAGAGCAGATCCTCAGGATAGCAATGACGATGTAAATGTAGGAAACCAGGATGATCACACCACTCAGCACTCCTAGAGCTCCAGCCAAGATGAAAAGAACAAACTGATTGAGCTGGGTCTCCGCACATGCCAGGGATAAAACAGGAAGAAGGTCACAGAAGAAATGATTGATGATATTTGGACCACAATAAGGTAGACAAAGGGTGAAAGTTGTGTGGGTCATAGTGCTCATAATACCCATAGCATAAGGCCCTACCACCAGCTGCACACAGACACGCTGGGACATAATGAGAGTATACAACAAGGGCTTACAAATGGCCATATACCGGTCATATGCCATGGAAGCCAGGAGGAAACATTCAGTCACTACAAACTGACCAAAAAACCAGATCTGAGCAGCACAGCCAAAGAAAGAGATTACTTTTTTCTCCACAAAAACATCAGCCAACATCTTAGGACCAATGACTGAAGAGGAGCAGATATCCACAAAGGACAAGTGGCTGAGAAAAAAGTACATGGGGGTGCGGAGTCGAGGATCCATCCAAATGAGGGTGATCATCCCCATGTTTCCCAGAAGAGTGACAAGATAAACCAAGAGAAATATCAAAAAGAGAACAACCTGGTGCTGTATCTGATTTGTTAAGCCCACAAAAAAAAATTCAGTCACCAAAGTCTGATTTCCATAATCCATTCTCTGATTTAATCTGGAATGAGAAAGAGGCAGATTTTTCTTTGCAATCATTTTATAATTAAATTTAAAATTAATTTAATTTCTTTTTTTTTCAGTTAAAGGAAAACCTGACACCCAACTCTCTTGAATTCTATATCTGATGGTCACGCATCTATATGCAAAGTATTTGTGCAATACAGAGTAAGTCACCAAACCTCACAGGAGCTTTAATTTCTTCCACAGAAATAGAATTTTTTTAATAGCATCATAGAATTTTATTAATTTTGGCCATTCTGACTGGTGTAAGGTGGTATCTTAGAGTGGTTTTGATTTGAATTTCCCTGATAGCTAGTGACGCTGAACATTTTTTCATGTGTCTGTTAGCCGTTTGTATATCTTCTTCGGAGAAGTGCCTCTTCATGTCTCTTGCCCATTTTTTGATGTGTTCATCTTCTTTTTG
>PITA01031050.1:0-15738 GCA_004023965.1 Spilogale gracilis
TATTCATCCATTCATTTCTTTCTGCATTCATTCATCCAAGCCTAAAGGAGGTCACTAAACCAGAGACAATCTTATCGGTACACCTGGCACAACTTTGCATCTTCCCCTCCCAAACTGGTATGAAAACATGTCGCAAATTCCCTTACAAATCAAGGTTCTTTCTCCTCGGGGAGAATTCCTAAGTTGTCAGCAAAAAAGAAGATTTCTCCAAGACGGGCCTCCAGGGCTGTTGCAAGAACAGATTGCTCCTGATGAAATGACATTCTGCTCACTGCACCTGACGCTTAGCTGGGAATGTCATAGGGTCTATTTCACAACCTGCTCTCACAGTGACCAAAATTCAGTCTTGTGAATGCAGGGCAGTCATGTTCGTGGGGTCACCAGGTTAGCTGGGTCCATGAGTCCATGCAGAGGGTTAGCTTGTGCTTGGAGCCTGTCTGTGGGGAGGGGGCATCCTTCCCCCTGGCCACAATCTGCTCAGACAGAGGCACAGAACACACTTCCCACCAGTTGTCAGCCACCAGCTGCTACAAAGAGAAGGTTAGCCTTCTGAAAAAAGAGATGGGTCCTGAGAGACAACATCTGAGAATTGCTGTGATTTATTCAGTAATTATTTTTGAACCATTTCCCTATACTGGACTATGAAGTGTTGGAATAGGTACTATCAGGAGTCCTAGTCCCAGTGTTGTCAATGGAATAACCCTACCTCCGTAATGACAAGACTTTGTTTCTGGGCTGACATCATTGTACCTGGCTCCATTCTCCCTCAGGATGAATTTCCTTTTGCATCAGACCTCTCTACCCCCACTAGGACCTGAAATAGTCTTATGGCAAGCCTCCCCACCAATTCTTCAGATGCGTCTTGTCTCAAGCCGTGAACATAACTTTAACTCTTTCCTGGAGGTTACTGAGTCTCTACTGCGAGTAGACTTTGATTGGGTCCATTTCATCACCAACAGCTACCAACAGCCTCCTAGATTCCCCCCAAATACATACAAATCATGGGTACCTTCCAAGGAGTCTCCTCAGCCCACACACAAGTGGACTTGTGCAAGTCTTTTCTGCAGTGTTTCAAAATCTGCCCAGTTCCAATAGGTTTCTGAATATGCCCACTCTGTGTATCTTTTTCACCCTGGACACATTCCACCCAGTCTGCTTGGTCCTGACTGCAGGGGGCCTGCCTGAAGTCTGTGAAACTCAGGGATGGAAGAAGACATAGGTTCTAAAAATACACAGGGTCTGGTTCAAACCTGACCATAAGGCAGGTTTACCTAAGGTACATGAAGGACAGAAGAGAGCTAAGTTAAGCTAAACTGCAAACCCAGGTTTGTGTCCACAGCAATTGATGGGGGGCAAGAGGAGACCATGGGTACTGCACAGTCAAGGGATACACCGTTGTTAAAGCTCCTGTGCATATTTGTAAGGGGTGGGGGTGGATATGGGTTGGGGCAGAACTGGAGTTACGATGAATCAGTGCAGTTGTTTCTGTATCCCAGGGTTCATGCTTGGGGGTTATTTGGTTCTGAAATCCAGATATTGGGGCAAGTCAGGGTTACACAGGTGCTAGTGGAGGCCCTGGGTAGTGGAACCATGGCTATTGCAATCTGTTAGACCAGACTCCATTTTAGAATGAAATACATAGTGCTTAGCAATCAGACAGGTCTAGGTCAGCATCCTGCCTCAATCTTTTATTTGATCTGTGTCTTTGGGCATGAAACCCTGTTTGAGTTGGTTTCCTCACCTGTGACGTGGAAGTAATAATAATGTTGCTGTATGATATTATTACAATTTGTAATTTGCTACATGTAGCAAGCCGGAACTGTAGCTGCCACTTCTGAAGCAAATTCCAAATTCACCTAATAGCATTCATCAACTTGCCGTAGATCCATTTGCAAAGCAGCTGTCATTTTTGTGTCAGTGCTGGTACCCCCAAAATTGCCAGCTGCCTGTTCGGATATAGTTTCCTATATCCTATAAACCTTTGGACTTATACCTAAATTTAGAGAGATAAGGAAGGGACCAGGAAGGAAAGGCAGGCATGACTTTGCAGACAGAAAGAAGAAGATAAACATAGGGCAGGAGCAAGGCAGGGACACCTCCAGAGCTCACTGAGATCCCGGGATCCCTTACTGAATGGAGGAAGAAATGTCTTGGAGGCCAGTAGAACAGTGACCACAGTCTACCTGTCCCCGACTCTGGCCATGCACAGCTGCAATACATCTTGGTGTCCAACTTTCCTTTTACTACCGCAAAGAGTCTCTGCTGAGGTTCTAAGTTATCATATCCACAGGAAGCAGCAATGGAGGAATGTTCTGGTGATCACACTACCTTTCCAAGATTTTCATATCTGTGCCATTATCAATAACGACTGATCATGCCTTGCATGTGAGTGTGTGTTTATGATTAGGTTCTATTTCATCCAGCCAAATACGCGATTGTCAGAAAAAAAAATTTCTTCCAGGTGGGCCTACTAAGTCTCCCACCCTACAATGACAGACCAGAGTGATCTCTACATTAAGGGCATTTTCTGTCATACTCCTTTTTTATTTTTTTAAAGATTTTACTTAATTGTTTGACGGAGAAAGGGAGAACAGAGGGAGAGTGAGAGGGAGAAGCAGACTCTGCCTGAGCAGAGAGCCCGATGTGGGGCTCGGTCCCAGGACTCTGGGATCACTACCCCAGCTGAAGGCAGATGCTTCACTGACAACCACCCAAGCACCCCCTTTTAAAAATATTTTATTTATTTATTTGAGACGATGAGTGAGAGAAAGGGAGCACAAGCAGGGGGAAGGGCAGGAAGAGAGGGAGAAGCAGACTCCAAGCTGAGACGGGAGACCCACCCAGGGCTTGATCCCAGGACCCCAGGATCATGATCTGAGCCAAAGGCAGATGCTTAACCAACTGAGGCACCCAGGCGCCCCTTCTGTCATATTCCTGAGAGCCATTTTCCCAAAGGCCTCAGCACAGAAAAACTCCAATTTCATGCTCAGGATGGGGGGCAGGGTTGTGTTTGGACTTCTGCAGGGACCCTAACTCAGGGTTTACGTGGGAGAAATATGTTGTCCTGAATATGCTGTCTTTTGACTCTGAAGCAAATGGCTTCCAGTGGTCATGGATCAGAGGTACTAAGATCCTGCTTACTGGCAATCTCCTGCATGAGAATGTGTATGCTCACTCAGAGACTGAGCCAGGAGTCATCTCCATTCATTCATGACCACATACTGAGTGGCTGGTGTGTATCAGGCAGGGTGACAATGCTGATGTTAACAATGAGGTTGCTTTGCCTGACTGTATTAGTTTCCTGAGGCTGCTGTAACAAGTTGTCATCAACTTGGTGGGCTCAGAACAGAAACTTACTAATTCTCACCTAATTTGGGAGGCCAGACATTCAACATCAGTTTCACTGAGCCAAAACCAAGGTGTTGGCAGGGCTCTACCCAATCCAGAGGCTCTAGGGAAGAATCTATTCTTTGCTTCTCTCAGCTTCTGGTGGCTGTCAGCATTGCTTGACTTGTGGCCAGGTTACTCAAATTTCTGTTTCCATGGTCACATTGTGTCTTCTTCTTCCTCTTCTTTTTCTTTTTCTTCTTCTTCTTTTTTTGGTGAAAATGTAACTTTATTTCTCTATACCTAAGCTTAATATATCTCACAACTACAATCCCACCATCCCAAAACTTTTTAATGAGAGCTGAAAGCTAAATTTGCCAAATGAGGATAACCCAGTTACTTCTAGGCTAGAACTTAGTTTCTTCAGGATAAGCATGCTGACAAATTCAAGATTTGCTCTACCCACTTCATAGTCCTGCCTTTTTCCCAGGGAGTAATCTCAACTGGAAATAGAAGATTCACATGAACATCAGGACATAACCTGTATTTGTCCCCCTTTTATTTGATCGTTGTTTTGTTTTGTTTTGTTTGTCTTCTTCTGGGTGCAAATCTCCTTCTGCCTTCCTGCCTCTTATGAATTCATTTGTAATTGCATTTAGGATTTCTCCAGATAATCCAAGATAATCTCCCCACGTCAAATCCTTAATTTAGTTACATGTACAAATTCTCATTTTACAAATAAGGTAACATTTATAGATTCTGGGGGTTGGAATGTGGACATACCTTTGGAGACCATTATTAGACTACCGCACTGGCCAATGCCTCTTGACTGGATACCTAGAGGTCATTGAGAGGACACTCTCCCAGATGATCTGTTTCCTTCCTTTCCCACATCAAGGGAGCTGTCCACACAGTGGGGGAGCTCATCAGAGAAAGCAACCCATCCACATTCCCAGTATTCTACCTCTATAAAGGCTTCCCAGACTTCCCCTCACTGTTGTCATTCTCTTCTGAGCAACTGTGCCTTGGCAAAGACACTCTTCTTGACCAAATTTTAGTCAAACTCCTCTAAGCCTCTTCTGGACTAGGCCATCACCTTGGCCTCCTGCCCTTGGCCTGTCTTTAGCAAGAATCTGCCTCACCTTGATGTCTCCTCTTAATAATTTTCAAACCACTGACTCTTTCACTCTACTCACTGGCTGTAAGTCTCTAGCTGTCTTTTCTGTATTTGGAGTTGAGTTCAATCTCTCCCCCCTACAGCAGTAGTGTTGAATGAAGTCTTCCTTATTGTTTTGGCAAATGTCAGAGTAATTTCTCTTTAATAGTTCCTAGTTGCCCAGATTGGTTTTCCTGAAGCTGGATGTAATCTTATCACCTAGACACTCTCAGAGGCATCCTACTGCCTATCAACAGAAGGACATACCGCTTGCCCTGGCTGTCACCTCCCTCCATCCCCCCTCCCCTAAGGTCTTGGAATAATATTGCTATCAGAAAGTTGTGAGTAAAATGTAAGTGTTATATATGTACACAGCTTTATTTGAGATTAAATTTAAGAGTTAGGGTTCTAAAAAATAAGACATGATGTATATTAACCACAATAAATAAAATCTTGAATAAGTGGAAGGAGACAAAATAGAGCATTTGTATGTCATTATCACTGGAAATAATACCATCATTCTTGACATTCTTATACCAAAGTAGCCCCACTTCTGCCTCAGACAACAGTTATTTAGCCAGGCTGGATCTTCTGACATTATTTATAGAGTCCTGAGCCAACATTCAATAATCCTCACCCCAGTGATCCTCCCTTCAGGGTACATTTCTAGTGCTTTCTCCCAAGCCCTCAGTGCTTTTGGTGAACTGCACCATTTTCTGTTCCTTGAAGGGGTTCCTGCATTTTCCACAGCCCTTTAGCATGCTGGCATTCAATTTTCACAGGGCTTGGCCCTCACATGTGATGTCAAAATGACATGATGTTATTACGTGATCAGATCAACCCCACAAGGATCATCATTATCCTAATTTAATTGATTGATGAATGTAGAGGGGGGAGGGGCAGAGGGAGAGGGAGAAAGAGAATCTTAAGCAGGCTCCCATGCCCAGCATGGAGCCCAGTGAAGGGCTTGATCTCATAACTCTGAGATTATGACCTGAGCTGAAATCAAAAGTTGGACGATTAATTGAGCCACCAAGGTGTCCCATTATCCTCATTTTAGAAAAGAAATCAAGTCTCAAAGAAGCAGAAAACCAGCCTTAACTTGTAAAGAAGCAGGTTTCTGGAGATGAGAGAGGAGTGGAGGAAACGGAGTTATTCTGGGATAAAAAACAAAATGAACATAAATCTTTAGTTTATGTAAGTTACATAAATGATATTTATTATTATGAAGTCCTATTAGCAGCAATGACAAGAATTTTCTCTTTCCTTCTAGCTCTATTTTTAGATTCCCTGACTTTACTCTTAACTAATTTGTGGAGAAAGAGTGTTGAGGAGGGAGAAGAGGAGAGGCAGGCCTGGGGAGGAGGGGTCTATACTTGGGCTGGAGCTACCAAATAGAGGGTAGTTAAAGTAAGCCACCTTTCCCCATGCAGATTTCCTTGTCTGACGCACAATAGGTGCTCAATACAGGTTTATTTCCAATTCACAGTGGCTTTATTGTTTCTGGATTTTGATGACATGCTTGTATTTTGTTCTAGAAGCTCTCATTGCAGAGTATATCAAGGACAAATTGTTTACTCACTGTTATAGCACTATTTCAAATTTATAGAAGGATATGTGAATTGGATAGAAAAATTTGCTACATATGATGTTGGCTTTTCCATTTGTTTCCAATTTAGTATTTCCCAATTATATCCGTTTACTTTTTGTTGGTTAGAAAAAAACAATTTTTTAAAAAAGATTTTATTATTTATTTGACAGAGAGAGAGGTCAAAAGTAGGCAGAGAGGCAGGCAGAGAGAGAGGAGGAAGCAGGCTCCCTGCTGAGCAGAGAGCCTGATGTGGGCCTTGATCCCAGGACCCTGAGATCATGACCTGAGCTGAAGGCAGAGGCTTTAACCCACTGAGCCGCCCAGGCGCCGTGAAAAAAACAATTTTTTGATAATTTATTTTATTTTTTCAGTGTTCCAAGATTCACTGTTTATGTACCACACCCAGTGCTCCATGCAATATGTGCCCTCCTTAATACCCACCTCTGTAGAATATACTGCAAATGTTTTACCTCCTCTTTGAAACCACTTTTTACTCTCTAGACACTTTGATTTCTTATATCTTGGTTATTTTTAAACAGATTTTCATTCCTCTTTGGTTGGTTTCTTATAGTTTCCAATGTGCTAATTTTGCCCAATTTTACCCTTAAACTAATGCTATAGCCACCACTAAAGCTGACTGAGTAATACATTAAGAAGATTAGATATGGTGGCACCTGGGTGGCTCAGTTGGTTAAGCATCCAACTCTTGACTTTGACTCAGATCATAATTTTAGGGTAGTGGGATTGAACCCCATGTCCAGCTCTGTGCACTCAGTAGGGAGGCTGCTTCAGATTCTCTCTCTCCCTCTCCCTCTGCCCCTACTCTTGAAGGCGCACTCTGAATAAATAAATAAATAAATCTTTAAAAAAAGAAGAACAGATAAGTGATGTCTCTTACAGAAAGAATTGTTAAGCAAAACCAGGGGACATGGAATAACAACTTCATACACTGCTTCTAGTAATATATGTAAGT
Organism: Spilogale gracilis; assembly: GCA_004023965.1. Classification (NCBI taxonomy): domain Eukaryota; kingdom Metazoa; phylum Chordata; class Mammalia; order Carnivora; family Mephitidae; genus Spilogale; species Spilogale gracilis. The sequence continues at coordinate 7,048 of PITA01031050.1, forward strand.
CTGCATTTTGAAGGGAGCAAATTATTTGAAAAGTGTCTTTTTAGGGCGCCTGGGTGGCTCAGTGGGTTAAAGCCTCTGCCTTCGGCTCAGGTCATGATCTCAGGGTTCTGGGATTGAGGCCTGCATCAGGCTCTCTGCTCAGCTACTGGCTTCCTCCAGAGTGAATGGTCTGAGAGTCATTGTGACCTAGTCATGCCAGTTATAGCATATTCTTTTAGTTGGAAGCACATCATTGTTGAGGTTGTCATGGTCTTTTTTCCCCTCATAGCAGAAGAAACAGCAACAAAACTCTGACACAGTTACTTGGGCTGTTTATAGAGCAGGGTGGGAGGTGGTGAGGGGCTGTCAGAGAGCAAGCAGATGATGAAACAAATGCAAAGTGGAGAAGCTTTAATGGTGGTGGCCCTGGGTGGGGAAGGCTATCTAGGAGCTTGGCCGTCTACCTGCCAGGTACTCAGTATCTTCTCCTTCCTGTCTGTGCTTATGTCTGTGGTTTTTTTTTTTTTAAGATTTTATGTATTTGACAGAGAGAAACACAGCCAGAGAGAGAACACAAGCAGGGGGAGTGAGAGAGAGAGAAGCAGGCTTCCGGCTGAGCAGGGAGCCCGATGTGGGACTCGATCCCGGGTCTCCGGGATCATGACCTGAGCTGAAGGCAGTCACTTAACCAACTGAGCCACCCAGGTGCCCCATCTGTGTTTTGATAGGTAAAGAATACCAGGCCAAAATATGCTTCCCAGAGAGCATGTGAATACAATATGCACCTCTGATAGTAACCTAGGGAGCCCAACAACTGAAAAGGAATGTCACCAATTAATTTGAAAAGAATGCAATGGCTTTTCTTTCAACCCTAGTTCAATCAGAACAATTCACTGTACCACACAAAGATGGTATTGAATGTGCATCGATGTGCATAATAGTGCTTATTTTTCTTTCTGCTCTTAAATTTCCAAAAGCTATCCATGACATTGTTTGTTTTTGTTTTGTAAGATTTTATTTATGAGAGAGAGAGAGAGAGAGAGAGAGAGAGAGAGAGAGAGAGAATGTGAACAGGAGGAGGGTCAGAGGGAGAGTGAGAAGCAGGTACCCCTGGATTGTTTGTTTTATTCTGAAATAATTTGTTTTCAGAAAGGAGGTAGCAGAAAGGGAGGAAACTTATATTTAATGAACAATTACCACATGCTGGACACTTTATATATGTTTCCTCTTTTAATTTTTACCACCACTCTGAAAATAAAATACTATTATTTTCACCATTAACTGATTAAGAAATGGATATTTAGAAAAGTTAAGTAGTTCTTTCAGGATCACTCAACAAGTAAGTGGAATAAGTAGGACTCAAACCCAGGCTTTGTTTAACTCCTAAGGCTGTAATGTTTAGAGTGCTTTCTTTTCAGATGGTGAGCTTTCAAGCTTCAGGATCAGATTATTTAAAATTTGCTATGTCGTAGAGTTGGTTTTTTTTTATTTAATGGCAAAATGAATGTAAATCTTTTCATGTTACATAAGTAGTATTTGTTATTATAAAGTGCCATTAGCATTTACACCCTAAACTCCATGACTCTAAGGGCCTAACTGCTTGGTTTCAGAAAGTTCAGTGTTCTGTAGACCAGTGGTTCTCAAACTTAAATGTGTAAATGTATATGACCTGGAGGATCTCTTTAAAATGCAGATTTTGATCCATTAGATCTAGACTAGAGCCTAAGATTCTCCAGTTCTAAGAAGCTCTCAGGTGATGCTGATGTTGCTTGATCTCAGATCATACTTTGAGTAGCAACACTCAAGAGTAGTCCTCCATAAATATTCTTGGAATCCCCAGGGTGCTTCTGGTTGTCCAGAAATTTGTAGTCGCATATCAAGGATGGCTAGCTGAGTTAGAACTCAAGCTTCTGGCTACAACTATTTTACAGTAGTTTTTCTCTGCACCAGAGCTCTGCTTATGATACCTTTTCTGTCTCTTGTATATGAGTGGATTCGAAAATATGCTATGCCAAGTATTACTGGATCCATATGCTCTTGCAGGTCTTTGATGTTAGCTGTAAGAGGTGGCTGATGAACAATGGCAGCCAAGAGCAGGGTGAATCAGAGAGGCAAACACTGCAGTCTTGTCTGTTGCTTGATGGGATGAGAAGGAAGAAGCCCTGGACTGTGAATAGCATGGTTTATTCTGTAGGGCAGACTTATAGCTGTGGTGTAGATGAAATACCTACACCAAGTCACAACTTGATGACTCAGGTGATGGAAAGTATCCAACTCACTCGCCTTGCTCTGAGTCCATGTTTTCCGGGCAAATATATGATAATTGCAGATGGCAGCCAGGAACTGTCTTCTCTGCTAATGTTTCTCCCAGGGTTTGCAAGTGTTTAATAAGCATGGATTCTGAAAGTCATTCATTCAGATGATCAGTCTTGTCAAAGAGTAGTAATACTAATTAGTACCTTCTGTGAGCCACATAGATAAGATTCTAATCAAGAAAATTTCAGCCTGGAGGGTGAGATAGACAAATAGCTTGCAGTAAATAGTGATGGCTGTGAGGGTATCATCAGAGTCCATAGCACAGCCATCTAACACAGATTTGGGATATGTGGGGAGGAGGCAGGGCAGTAGTATGCTGGTAAATGTTTAACAATCATTTCTCTGGAAAAATAAAAGTCCTGATTTGTAATGTTTGCTGATTTTCACATTGTAAGTGCTTTTATTATGGCCAATTTGAAGCTGTCAATTTGATACCACTAAACACAGAGTTGGGAAGACATGCATAATAAGCTCATGAAAGTCAGGATGACCTAACTCTAGTACGTCTTTGCAGTATAGGTTTCCCAAAGTAAATTATGTCTAAGAAAATATTTGAAAAGAAAGCAGAAGTTAGTTCATCAAATGTGGAGGACAGTCAGGATTCCAGGTAGAAGGGACAGCAGATGTGAATGACTCAACGTGGTAGGAAACTTGGTTGTTTTGGCAGTAAGCAAGGATAGTCTGAATTAAGGAATGGGAGTGGATGCAACAGTCAAACTGTTCAAGGAGCCAAGATGTCCATGAACAGATAAGAAGATGTGGTTCATATATACAATGGAATATTACGCAGCCATCAGAAAGGATGAATAGCTACTGTTTGCATGACATGGATGGAACTGGAGGGGATTATGTCAAGTGAAATAAGTCAAGCAGAGAAAGACAATTATCATATGCTTTCACTCATATGTGGAACATAAGGAATAGAGCAGAGGACCACAGGGGAAGGGAGGAAAAACTGAATGGGAAAAAGTCAGAGAGGGAGACAAACCATGAGAGACTCTGGACTCTGGGAAACAAACTGAGGGTTATAGAAGGGAGGGGAGTCAGGGGAGGGGTAACCAGGTGATGGATAGTAAGGAGCGCATGTGTTGTGATGAACACTGGGTGTTGTATGAAACTAATAAAAAACTAATCATGTACTATATCTTGGCTAATTGAACATTATAAAAAATTAAAAAATAAAGATAGCACAAAAATGTCAAAAAAAGAATGGGAGTGGACAGTGTTGGATTTCGCAGTATGTAGTTTAAGCATATAACATATAGCATGAGCAAGTGGGGATTTATATAGCCAAGGAGTAGGCAGGATGGTCAGCGGATGACAAATTAAGGGGAGAGATTAGGGTTAAGGGGAATTTCACAGGATTCTTTGCTAAAGACAGTTCACCATGATCAGATATCATGGCGGGGGGGTAGAAAATGAGAAACCTAATCAGATATCAAGGGGGGAGGATTCTGGATAAACAGCATGGTTCTTGCTAAAAAGTGGATTTGCAAAGCTGGGCCTAGAAGGTTCAGGAGCCTAACTAAAGTTTGGTTAAGAAAAAAATCTTTGTTATCTTTGTTATTTACTCCTCTTGTTCAAGGAAAGAAGAGATACTTTTCTTTACCTTGAACAATAAAAGCTCACATCTCCTTTGACAGCCTTTTGTTCATTAAGGACCAGTTGAATCATCTATTGAGACTTGTAGTAGGGGTTATTTGCTGGATGGTGCTAGCAGGCCAGCATTTAATCAGGAAAATTTCTATGAAAATAAAAGAAAAACAAAGATTAATAATTTGAAACGCAGTTTCTGAGAGCAGAAAGCAGCTAGTTGAGATTTCTAGATGTTGGACTCAAAGTATTTTTAAATGGTGGAGTAAGGACAGCAGTGGTAATCGTGGTTTGCAATTTGAATGTCCATGGTCATGGCATTGTGTTTCAGTGAACTTTCTGAGTAGCCCACACAGTGACAGGTGCCAAGGTTGCTCATACATGATCTGTGATGGTTATTTCCTTGAAGGTCTTACCAAGTCATCCAGCTTCAGCTTGCAGGGCTTTGGAATAAGGACAGTTTTTGTTTTCAGTGATTCTACTCAGAGGGAGAAAAACTGGAAATGTTAATTTGGAGAGCTGTAGCCAGACATTGGATGAAACTAGAAAGAATTCAGGACCAAATCCAGTTTACAGATAGATTAAAAAAAAAAAAAACTTAAAGACAACGAATAGGGGTAGAATTTATACCTACAAGGTTATGCAATAGTTTTCTATTAAACATAATTTTTCCTCAATATTCACTGTCATTTCTATCAAAGATCATCACAATAAGAATAATTATTTAGCAAAAATAATCCTAGTCTCCTTAAACTTGGCCTGATTATTTACATAAGTATAAGAACCCAACTGACCACGTAAACTCTTTTTAAGGTTGCTTTGCTGAAACTTTTCAAAAGTATCTCAGATTGCACTTTTAAAATCCTCTCAAGGCAAAGAAGCCAAGCCAAGGAATAGCCATCAGACGCTGAATGCAGTATCTACGGATTCAGATTATTCCTCTTTTTTGAGGTCCTCCAAATATTCTGAGGTTCCTGGGCCTGCCAGGAGTTGACCTTCCCTATTCATATTGTAAAACTGGGAACACTTACCAGGTGGCTTTTCCAGAGGCTTTATTGGCTCTATAAGTTTCCAGGTGGTTTTTCCAAGGGGCTTAATTTCTCCATAAAGTCAACTTTAGTTCTTAAAGCTTTATGATCATATATAATTCTATGCATATTCTCAAATATGACATTCCAGCCAAATATATGTATTTATATAAATTTTATATGAGTTATATATGTATAGCCAATATATTCAATTTTGTCTTCTTTCAAAGGACAACAGATTCTTATTGAACTTGTGCAACTAACTATATCGGCATAAACATAAGAATACTCAGTAACAGTTTCCAAATTCGGGAGGGATCAAGAAGAGAGAAAAAAGTAATTATTTCATCTTGTTCACAAAAGTTTAATTTACCAAATTTCTGTAAGTTATAGATAGATTAAGAGAAAAGAGAAAAAGTTTCCTTAGAGATCTCAAAACAAAAATTAAAGAACCAGCAATGTTTCAAAGGAAGAGTCACAAAAAATTATTATTATCCTCATCTGTTCATTAAGTCCTATGTAATTATAATTCAACCCTGGTTCTGCTTACTCTTGAATAACAATTTTATGAATCTATCAACTTCTTAAGTAGTTCTAGAAATTCTTAGTCCAGCAGTATTGTCCCAAGTTTATTTAAGTGATGCCATCACAGAGCATTCTTACCATAGCTGACTGAGAAGAATGCTTTCTGAGAAGAAACAAATGCTCTCAGAGAAGAATAACTGTGAATCATACATGACTTAAAATAGCCATGGGTACAGATCTGATGAAAGTAACTTTGATAAGAAAGTTTATTTATTTATGTGAAATACATTTTAACATAAATAACTGAACAAAGAAGTTATCAATAAATTTCTGTGAACTTCGCACAATTTCTGGAACATCTATATTTGTAACATATATCCATTTACATATAAGCTATGAAGGTTTATCGTCACTTATTTGACAAGGCTTCCCATGTCATTTAACATACCAAATAAATATAATTGGTTTGATATCTTTCTTTTACAAGATGAGAGACAAATTCTTTTGAAAACTTCCAGGGACCTTCTGGGAAACCTCAAAATTAGTTTGAGCTCAAAAGTACTCCATCTAGAATCCAATGTATCAAAAGGAGAGAGAAACGCCTCCTCATTTTGCCCAGCATGGCACATTTGAGTATGAATATTCTCAGCGATGGAAATCCCTGGATGAAATGGAAAAACAGCAAAGGGAACAAGTTGAAAAAAACATGAAAGATGCAAAAGGCAAATTGGAAAGTGAAATGGAAGATGCCTATCATGAGCATCAGGCAAATCTTTTGCGTCAAGATCTGATGAGACGCCAGGAAGAATTAAGACGAATGGAAGAACTTCACAATCAAGAAATGCAGAAACGTAAAGAAATGCAACTAAGGCAAGAAGAAGAACGACGTAGAAGGGAAGAAGAGATGATGATTCGTCAGCGTGAGATGGAAGAACAGATGAGACGCCAAAGAGAAGAAAGTTATAGCCGGATGGGCTACATGGATCCGAGAGAGAGACATGAGAATGGGTGGTGGAGGAGCAATGAACATGGGAGATCCCTATGGTTCAGGAGGCCAGAAATTTCCACCTCTAGGTGGTGGTGGTGGCATAGGTTATGAAGCTAATCCTGGAGTCCCACCATCAACCTTGAGTAGTTCCATGATGGGAAGTGACATGCGTACTGAGCGCTTTGGGCAGGGAGGTGCAGGACCTGTGGGTGGACAGGGTCCTAGAGGAATGGGGCCTGGAACTCCAGCAGGATATGGTAGAGGGAGAGAAGAATATGAAGGGCCAAACAAAAAGCCCTGCTTTTAGATGTGATATCTAGGTTTTCATTCCAGTTTGTTTTTGTCTTTTCTTGTTTAGGTACCAGTCTTTTAAATTCTTGCATTTTAGTAAGAAAGCTACCTTTTTATGGACGTTAGCAGTTTATCGACCTAATATTTGTAAATGGTCTGTTTGGGCAGGTAAAATTATGTAGTGCAGTGTTTCAAATGGGAATTTTTTTCTTATTTCCTTTTTTTTAACTGTATAATGTCCCTCAAGTTATGGCAGTGTACCTTGGGCCACTGAATTTCCAAAGTGTACCAATTTTTTTACTGTGCCTCAAATAAATAGAAAAAATAGTTATAATATTGATCTTCAACTTTGCCATTCATGCTTCTATGCACATTAGGCTAGGTATTCCACTTTGAAAGCATGAGCATGTCTAGGCCTTCAAATGGCACATGCCATTTCTGGGAAATGTATCTGTAGGCTAAGTATTGCTTTCTACAAATAAGTACCCCCTTGTTTTAAAAAGAAGAAATGCATATTGAAGTAGTTTCATGATTTGTTTGGCATTATAGGAAGTAAGCTGGTGCTAAGTATTTTTAAATGGTTATGTAAGCAAGCTGAACTGTAAATCTTCCTTCGGGAATGTGTATTAAGATTATGGAATGGGTGATAGACTATTGGTAGGGGGAGAAAGTGGGTATGACTAAATGGATCTTTATGGCCCTATGATCTATCCTTTCCTTGTAAGTTTCTGAAGAAAAAGTGGAAAGATCATTCTGTTGCATTCCTTCATTCTTGTTTTTAAAAGAACAAGTCCCAAGCCCTACAAATGGCTTGTATTGAACTTTCACATTTGAATTAAAGGTTGTTAAACATGAAAAAAAAGTACTCCATCTATAATTTTATTTGGGAAAGTTGTCAAAAAGGTCAAGAGGTTTAGATACTTGGCTAAATAGGATCACAGATCACTGTGAAACAGTACTTGGCTATCTATTTTTTTTTAAGATTTTATTTATTTGACAGAGAGAAACACAGCCAGAGAGGGAACACAAGCAGGGGGAGTGAGAGAGGGAGAAGCAGGCCGGATATGGGACTCGATCCCGGGTCTCCGGGATCATGACCTGAGCCGAAGGCAGTTGCTTAACCAACTGAGCCACCCAGGCGCCCCACTTGGCTATCTATTTAACCAAAGTTATAATTAAAAGGTTTCACAGACAAATACAGAAAGTTACATAGTTGTTAAAAATCTTAGCTCTTAATATGAGAAATTAAGTTTCTTGAGTAATCAAAGATTTGATATAGACAACATGAAGCACAGGAAATTATTTTGATAATACAGAAAATCTTGGTTTCCCAGGCAGATTAGACAAAAGGTAAAGAAAAACCTGTATATGATTTCTTTTTTACAAAGAACACCAATAATCTAAGAAAATTTTGTCATTTTTAATAGAAAACCAAATTCTAGTTTTGCACCAGCGTTCTTTGGATATTGACTGAGTTTTTAAAAACTTATAAATTTACTGAGCCTTAGCAATTTGACCACACGTGAAATTTCCTTTTGTCAAACTTCCTACAACTTATTTGTTAAATATCCATTCAGTTTTTATCCTAGTCTTTCCTCTTTCTCATTCTGGAACAATCAGTCATTCTAATTTAGGACAAAATTACTCTTTTACTTATAAAAACACAACCTACTTTCCTTGCACAGAGAGTTTTTTTTCTCTTTTTAATTTAATTTTTATTTTTATTTTATTTATTTATTTATTTTTATTTTTTTATTTTTTTTATTGTCACTAATTTTTTTTCCAGTGTTCCAAGATTCATTCCCCATTCCCCACACCCAGTGCTCCATGCTTTAGGTGTCCCCAGTACCCACCACCAGGCTCTCCCATCCCTCCACCCCCCTCCCTCCAAGTCCCTCAGTTTGTTTCTGTGTCCAAAGTCTCTGTTGTTTCGTTTCCCTCCCTAGATTACCCTAGTTCCCATTTACTTTC